>CM067377.1:83881021-83926051 GCA_034510155.1 Eucriotettix oculatus
AACTGATTAAATCCTTTATTGTCAGCTTTCACAGAAAAATAATTTGAAGCGTTTAACTTATTAAAATTGTTTTTGTAATCTACGTTTTACTACAAATAGGAAGGTAGTACCAAAAATATAAATAAATGATATTTAATAGGAAACTATAATTTTCCATTTCAAGTCATTAATTGTAGTCTGACGCTCATCACGTTTTACAAGATTGCTCCAATAAGCTCTTTCAAAACAATATAAAACCAATTACTATTGATGATGTTTATGTTTAATTATTCTCCAGGACGATACACTATCCCTAACGTTCATTCAATTTATTTTCAATACGTTTGACTACAAGTATTCAGAATGTCCTCAAAAAAAAACTTTTATCGACAATGGGTTCGATCAGCTTGATTTGCTTCTTGTGATTCATTTTCAGGTTACGAAATAGAAACAAATTTTAGTATAACTTTATTGTTAGTAGATTTGAGAAATATTGTTCTAGTTGTTATATTTAGTTATTGGGGAAATTATCATTAGTAGGAACATAAATAATAATGATTGAAATTAATTTAAAAAATCGAAGTAGACGTGGGTTTTAACAAGAATAAAATTTAATTAATCAAACTCGTAAAACTCAAAAAACAAAATGAATTTAGCCGACCTCTTTTGATCTTATGGTTAGCGTGGCTGCCTCGCAGCAATGAATTCCCGGGTTCGAATCCTGGCTTGGGCTTGGATGTTTGTGTTCTTTGAGAAACCTTACTACGATACCCTTACATGAATATTAGTTTTCTCTAATCGTTTGGTCACTAATGATCTGCAGTTGATGTGACTATAAACAAGAATTAAAAGAAAGGATTTTACGTGAAAAACAGTAGACCATTAATAATTTTATATTGAAAAACTTTAAAATTAGATCACCTGTGGGGTGAACAAAAAATAGCAAAGTTTCTAAGGAAGTAAATCAGGAAAAGTGAACTTTTAAAATTTTATAGCCACGAAACTGATAGAGAATGCAGTTGTTTTGTCAGGGGGCGGTCTGCTTCGGGTTGGCGAACTCAGAGGAGCCGAGACTAAGACGATTCGCCTCTCGTTGAGTGCATCAAGATGATCTGTTTTAATGGATGACGCTTTGGGCCAAAATATTGGGAACTTCTACCTAAAATTCTACATATCCTGTGGTCTCAAGAGTTCCCGCCAGCTCTCGCCAGTGACCCACAATTTAATGGATCTCTCTGGCATGAAGTTCTGTCCATTTCGCATCGTATGACCCCGCATTTTCTTCCTTCCTTTTCCAATAGCTAATCGTCTGCAATATCAGATAGCCTCCACTGGTCGGTATTTACAAAATTGCAACCAACAAGAAAACATTTAGCCGCCGGATGTGAAGGAGCGTTCGCTAATATGTTTTGCGTTTGTTAGACAGTTAGTTGTTTTTAATTATCAACGCGTAACTTCTGAATTGACGAAAGCAATTTTTTTCTTGAATTAGGACCAGATTCTATTTATTTAAGAAATTTACACCCGTTTCAGTAAGTGCCCTCTTCAGTATTGTGTGAAGACAGGTCGGACGGTCTGATTGTCCGAGAAAGTGAGTAGCGCTGACCACGCACACAAAAAAATACACCTCAAACCTTAAAATTACCCTCCATCTGTTTTTGCAATCTAAACTGCAGAGGTGTGCAGCAGTGCCTGCTTTGTCTTGATAGAAAGCATTCGTATCTTGGCCATATGTCGACTTTATGTCCTTATTTTCTGATTCTAGCAGTTAAAAAAACACACAGTCATTCGCTTCTTTACGTGTTTGATGCATATAATTCCAAATTACATAAAAATATCTGTGGCTTATCTGTGGTTTATCCATATAACGACTTAGGATCGCGAAAAAGATGCGTCGAAACAGCACTGAGACGACCCCGCGATTGAATTTATTACTATTAGTAGAACTAGAAAGACTTAGTATTAGTAGACTCTATTAAGAAAATTAAACCGTGTGGAATAAGTAACGACCTGACTGCAACAAAAGAAAATCAGCGAGCACTGCACGAAACTATTTTATTGAAGTCTAGAAAGTATAAGCCTTTGTATAACACTACCTTTTAGTTATACTTAAATTTAGTGCATTCGACTATTCGAACAATCGATTCTTCGAACTAGTCCAATTAGCTAGTATAATCGACGGTCTACCATACAGTTATGCTATATTATTGTTTGTTATAACATAAGTAATATTTCTTTGGGATGTGCAATACTTGAACTGGAGTTTTATTTTAATCTTAATTAAAATTTAAGAATTAAGTAATCAAGTACGAGGAGGGACTAAGTAAAAACTTGGTTAATTTTTTTGGAATTGCGTTTATTTCTTTTGCTGTTTAAGTAGCCTGGGAGTTTTGTTTAAATATATGTAAAGCGAAATTGAGACCACTGAGCCATGGGATATGACTGAAGTATTAATAAATTACTACAGCTGTTGTCCATATTAGTATAATGACACATTGACTAAGATATTGTTTTCAATATTCTGTCATTGCTAATATAAATAAATACTCAGGCAACGCCGGACTCCAAGCTAGTATTAAATAGATAATAAATTTGGTATCATTTACACTTCGACGGGTAGAAACTCAGAAAATTTTGTGACAAAGATTCATGAAATGCTTTATTGGTTATTGGATTATCTCCACGTACATTCTGAATATACCTCTACTGTGTTATAAAACTATCGAAGAATAAGCTGGTTTACTGTAGAACCATTATGTTTGCATTCATTCATGAAACACTGAAACCACTGAACTATAGGATATGACTGCAGAGCATTAAATAATGGTACTACAAGTGTACGTAATTATTGACTTATTCCATTAACATAGGCAGGTGTTAGTAAGTTATATACTAATTTGTATTTATGTATTACAAGTATTTGTGACTCGATGAAAATCTGCTTCATTCTATTTAAATGTTCTTGACTGGCCATCATGCGTGCCGGGAGATCATTATCGCATCAGGTTTCCTGTCGTACTTCCTGCGTATGATATGCATTTTAATTAAATTTCATTTGTATATTCACGCAGAATCTGGTGGTGCAAAATTCTGATACAGGCCATTTAGTAAAGTGTATACATTAATTTGCATGTCCATCATGCAGATGCCACTAAAATTTTATGGAAGCAGAAAGCCACATAAAATTTCAGAACCGCACGTCAGATACGAATGGGTTTTGTAACAACGTATTTCGCAAAAACGAAAATTTTATTCTTGAATACGAATCAGATTTAACGAGCAAAGTTCACGTTACAGGGGTTGGACAAAATAATATGAACACCTGCATTTACACAATATTTATTGATTAATAAGGAGTTGGACCACCATTTTCTTTGAGAACAGCTGCAATTCTTTGTGGAATTGATCCGTAGAGTGTCTGAATAGTTTCCAACAGAATGTCCTCCTACACTTGCAGCAAACATCCACCAATTACCGCAACGATGTTGGGGGTGGAAATCTGCTCATCACTCTCTTCTCAAAAGCTTCCCATAACGGTTCAACGATTTTGAGGTCTTGTGATTGTGCTGGCCAAGAAAATGTTTGATGACATTCTGATGCTCTATAAACCACGTCTGAACACTTATGGCTCAGTTTTTGATCGCATTATTATCTTTGAATAGGCTCAGCAATATGATATTCATAGTAAGCACATCATTGTTGAGGATGTCGAGATATTCATTGGAAGTAATCCAGCCAGTAAGGGTAATGATCGGAACAAATCATAACGGAACCTCCACGTGCTTGGCTGCAGGAAGCAGGCAGGTCGGATCGTAGGCTTCTTTTGGTGTTCTACATTGATAAACCCGGCCGTTTACGATGATTCATCGAACCGTACCACATTATTTCAGTCTTCCAATGTCCAGGTTTTATGATCGCGACACCACTTCTTTCACCGCTTTGCGTTGGATTCGGTTATGAAGGGTTTAGAAGGTCACGATCCCTTTTAATGTTCGTCTGTCTCTGTCAGCTAACTTCGACTTTCGCCCACTATTCCTCTTCGCTGAAGATGTTTTACCATTTTTTGTGAATGCTGTAATTAATGCTGCTACTCTTGAAACGTTAAACTGTTGAACAGTTTTAGTCACAGATGCTCCCGCTAACCGCGCGCCAACGATTTGTCCTCTTTCGAAGTCTAATAGTTATGTATTTCACCGATCACTGGGGTTAACCACCGCAGAACAAAGCATATAATATACTGCAAGATGAACTCAAAACTTGGCACAGCAGCCGCGACGCAGTATTTACACGAACACCTACCATATGGTGTTCATGTTATTTTGTCCAACCCCTGTACATTCCTGATCTACTTAATTGATTCTTTGTGTGTATATTTTGCATACAAATCTAAACGCGTGTATCAATTTTGACAAAATTTTGTAGAAGAGTTCCTTACCCTCCGACATCAACGCTGTTGGAGTATGACAAGGTCACCGTCTCTATGAGAGGCGTTTGATGGGGCATGAATTTTAAAACGTGAATACTTGTGCCTATATATTTTTTTAAATAATTTTTTTAATTGAAAATTACTGTCATAGTATTTTCCCCGGTATTATAAATAAAATACCCGGGCGATGCCGGGGATCCCAGCTACTTCGAAATAAAATAAATCATGTCATCTGTTACCGTCTATAAAACATAAGGCAGGTTGACATTTATAATATAATATTGTTATATTTCCCTGTAAGAAATGATTTAATGATATTGCGTGCAATATATGACAGCGCAAAACATGCGACCGATTTGTGTAAGTACTGGGTGTATAAACGTGTTCATCAAAGTGCAGTGTCGTGTAATGTGGTCATTACCAGAAAAGAACGCTGAAAGCGAACTGCACGAAAAAATGTTATTAAATATGTGAATCTGTAATTTCGTAATACTTTTTTACTGAAAATCAGTGTTAGAAAAGTTTCAAATTAAATAATTTTATGTGATAACATGAATAATTTTTTTCTGCACAATAGCGTGACATAAAGTAGCAAGCGTTTTTGATTAATTATGTGCAGTCTCCAATGCGATATTAATATGAAGCATACTTCCACTAGAAACACTTGTTGCTCACAGAGGTTAAAATTTTTATTAATACTGTAGATCTACAGTAAAACATGTATTGTAAATAATATTATAAAGAAATACAATGAATGTCAAAAAGTCAGAAATAGAAGAATTTAATAACAGCTATTCTGGCAAACAGAGAGAACAGACAAGTCCAATTTCAAGTCGATCTCGCTCTCGCTTAAACAATGTTTACATCTGTTTGTGAATATTTCCCTGAATATCAAAACAGTGGCAGGAAGCAATACAAACTATAAATATAAGTATAATGGTTCGGAATATTTGTTAAAGGAAACGATTTTACCTGCAGTAATTAAACACGTTCTATAGCACTTCAAGTATCATTCCCACATTTATACTAAACAATCAAAAAATAAATAAAAACGTTACATAGGGGGCTACGCTTTATTATTGTTGCTTGAGTACCTAACTTTTTCTTCATTCTAATTCTCATTATATTTGCTTGCGTACCTAATTTTTTCTTCATTCTAATTCTCATTTTTTTTCTGTTCCTGAGCGACGCTTCCTACATTACAATGCATTTCGGTTTCTCTCCCTTTATTCATTCCCCTCCCGTCTCTCTCTCACTCTATAATTTACGCTTTTCAAAGTTTTAGAATTACCATTATTAGATTTAAAATTACAATACAAGAAAGTTCACTATATAATTGGTGGAAATGTGGTAAGAATATAGATATACAGCGCTGCGGGAGTTTTCTCGCAGGCGCTTCAGCCCAGAGTGACTGCGGGGCTCACCTGATCATGTCGGGAATGCCTCGCACTCTCTCTGGGTACTTTTTATCAAAGTTCTCATATGCCGAGACACCTTCACTTATTTTAGGAGGTATATGTACCGGGGTCAAAGACCTTGGGCATATGGCAAGAGCTGTCCGCTGATCCCATTGGATCAGTCGGCCAGCTGCCTCCTGAAATTGGTGGAGACACGGAGAAGGGAATGCTGCGTCCCCACAGCAAACTCGTCTCCCGTCATTCGGAAGGGCGTGAGAATAGTACCCAATGCCCGACCTACCTGATGCAGGTTTCCTGGGTTTTCCCTGCATCTCTTTAGGTGAAACACCGGGTAGGATCCTTAAACCATAGCCCGGGGGCCCTAGTTAACCCTGGGCTACCTTACTCTACCTTCCGCATCCCCCCTTTTTCAATTCCCTTCCTATGCTATTAAAGGGGAGTTGCCTGTTTCAGGATCACCCTCATGTAGCCTGTTACCCCCCCCTCCAAAAGTGGTAAGAATATATAACAATTTTTTTATTAATATTTAAACATTAATAGACGAATGAATTGGAAACGTGATTGAGAAGGAAAACTATGAAAGGCAGAAAATACATAAAGAAACGAGAAAATATGAGGTTTGATTTGAATTAATTTGCAATATATCATTTATATACTATATTAAGTATTGACTTAATAAATAAGTCGATTCTGGCATGTGTTCCACCAAACAGACTGACATACGAAAATAGACACTTCTATTGCTAATTAAATTACAGAATATTTGTTTTGCAGTTTAAATTGAGAAAGGAGAGAAATGTATTTACATTAAATTTAGCAATATAAGTATTATAAAATTTTTCTTATAAATTAAAGTAAGATTTCTCTACATATTTCAATTATTTCGTAGATAGGTGTGATGTGTCTGGAGCAAAGCAGATGACATCCTTGCCCCACAATTCGCATTGGCGCTTTCAATATTCGTCTGCCTATCGATTACTGGACACGGGCTAATAAAGGTCCTTAGATTCCTAAGGTTGGGTGACATCTGCACCCGACAGCCGCCACAGGCTCTCAGCATTCTCAAAGTACAGTCTGGACCGCAGGTAGCATAACAGGAATTATAGAAAAAGCAGTTTTTAAATAAATTTACCTTTCTTATAACATCAGTTACAATACGGTGATATTAACACAACGTATTGCAACTTCTCAGAGGAAAATGCATAAGAAATAGTATCTACTCAGTTGGCGGAGACAGACGTAACCGCGTTCTGTACAGATTCCCTCATGCGTCGGAATTAATAACTAGACCTTCCTGGACACTTGAGTCAACAATGGCTAAGTGGGTTCAAAATAAATCGTTCAAATCCATCTTCAAAGTTATACGACGTTGGAAGGCAAACCATGATCAAACGCCACAGTCTTTAATGCGTCTCCAGCCACAAGAATGGAACAGATTAATGTTACTGTTATTAACAACAGACACATTCATTGCTAATTTCAACTTTCCTAGTAAATTTACTATAGATATTTTGTATATTTTTATATTTTTTCCTGTATTTATAACTTCTTTTGGAAGGAGTATTTTTACTTTTTAGGGTATAAAACATTAATTAATCAATTCAACAAATTATAATCAATTTGAAAATTTTTCATTTATTAATTTAAAGTGATTACATGGGCTTAATCTCAGGGGATTTTGGGTCTCTCGAGAGATGGAGTATGCAGTTACTGAAAATAGAAAAAAAATCATTAAATATTATCCAACCAGAACAATAAGCAAGTTTCACAGCTTTTTGATAAATTACCCACAATTACTGGGCGTACAAACATCCACCTTCACGAATGTTTCCGTGTCTCTCTGGCGTCTTGCAGGATTTTTATCGATGAAGGTGGTATGAACCAGATCCGCTACTCTGACTTCTGACCACGAGCCACCCATCGGTTCCCCTTTTAAATTCTCCGACGGGAATTCCCCGCCATAGGTCTATTTCATAAAACTCCGGGGTTCCCCACCAGTTTACTTCATAAAATTTCGGGGCTCCCCGCCTTCATTTTTTACACACGCTCGGCGGGAGTTTCCCACGGGGCCCCCCTTCGGGGGTTCACCCGCTTTCAGCCGACTTGACATTGTTGTTGGCCGAACTGCGTCTCATAACGCCACAATATCACAAAATCCGCGTTTTTTCATCACAATATATATATACGCGAGTGTACCATATAAATATATATATATATATATACACGGTACACTCGCGTCACACGTCTCATGTACACCGTTTTATTGCTTCCTACGAATCTTAGATCATCTTCTCCGACTTCACGATATTTCGCGGGACGGCGCTCTGGTGGCCGGTCACCCAAGATTCCCTGTTACATATAAAGCAAGGAGGAGGGGAGCCGGGCGTGGCGTGAACTGAACTGCGAAAACCAGGTCTTCTCGTTTTGGTCATTGGTGGTGGAAGGCCGAATGCAGCCCTGCCATGCAGGGCTGGCCTCTGATGTTAACTACTGTCCGAGAATCGAAATATTTTGACATTTTTGGTTTTGATTAACTGATTTTAAATGTTTTCTTTCCTGTTAATTTTTGTTTCGTGTTTGTGTTTTCCGGTTATCCCAGTCTGTCACGTGGTCCCCGAGGGATCCGATCCATCTTTACACCGACGAAGGAAATAAGTTCCGTTACAATATATATATACTTAAAGCAAGGATAAGATATTCATGAAGAAATATATTTCATAAAATAATGTACAGCAATGCTAACCTCTATAGTGAGGTTCAGACGGCCAGTGTGCTCCAAACTAAGCTCGGGAGTAACCAGAATGTTAACAATGGATTTTGCATTGACGCCGCTTACAGAAGCAGGTAAGAAAATTCGTGGAAGATGATAAAGTGACTTACCGCATAAAAAAACTTTTCCGAGTAGGGAAGGGAAAGACAAATATATTATTGGAGAATAGAATTACAACTCCGAAATTTGAATAGACCACAGTGTGTGGCCAGAATTTACCTCTGATGTAATCGACGCAGATGGAGATAGTTATTCTGAAGTAGCGGAGGATTAAGACTTATAGTTGCAGAGGAAGAAGTTACAGACTTTCGGATAAAAGTCAATGATTCTATCGACTGCAGTTCACGTTAGCAATATATACAAGCAGCCTGAACTACAGAAAAATAGATAGTTGAGTAGTATTGTTTTCCGATTGCGGGAGAAGTGTTGCAGTGTCCAGAACATTCAGACATACAACCAAACTCATCGATTCTACAATCAGCAATGTTGCGTTGCTAGGAAGTAACCAGCCTGCAAGTTCATCCGTCATTCGTCTAGAAGCCAGAAATCGGACGGATACAACAGTACTGATACAGTCGTCCATACCTACATAACACAAATTTACAGCTGACAGCAGGGACAGAGAAGGAAAAGAAATGAATATATAAGCGCCGACCGAATATGCTACTTAAAAGCATGTTCGTCGCCGCGTCACTCGTGCTTCCGTCCAAATATCGGTGACGTTCTTCTTTTTCAAGTTAAATACGATTTTTAGTTGGATTTTCAAAAGGAATGTAATGAATATTAATTTATATTTAGGATAAAATAACCATTATATTATGTCGCATAATAATATTCACAACATTATTAACACCTGAGGTGATTTTCGACAGTTGATGGGAACAATCGGTCGTAGTTTTTATTATACTTTTCTATTGGTCTAGACACAATTTTTCCTGCAGCACAGGCAAGCCCGCTATACTTCTAAATGGTTTGAAATAATTTGATGTTAATAAATCCAACTTTATTTCTTTTACTACAAAATAATAATCATTTAACTACTTTTCACTCTTTAAAACTGAATATTTATCGGAGGACATGAAACCTGATATTATTATATTGACAAAATATATATTATGATTTTGTAATGAAGTTTTATAACATGTTATTTGTTTTAGGTAAACTGGCGTACTCCTCCTGTCGTGTTGCCTTTGGTATGCCGCCTTTACATTAATATATATGATTTACATATGATAATTCGTACACGGAATTATACTTTATTATATATATGTTTATATGATCATTATTGATGTGATCTTATTGCTTGTATTTTACATTTTTTTACGTAGCGTTGAAATGCCGTACTTAGATTTTAAAGATATATGTTTGGTTTAGTAAATTATTATATGCTGTTGGTTGTAATAATGACTTGAACTTAAACGTTGATTTTAAGAATTTGTTCTACATTCATATTAAACTGACTAACCATTAATATCAGGTTTACATAAATGTATTTTTAATATTCCTAAGAGGAATTTACATTTCTTTTCGTGCAAAATATTTTCTTAGGTATCCTCCCATATCGCTCCATTTACGTCTTTATTTTGTTATTGAGCTATATAGTATCAGAAATTAAATTGTAATTTCAAATTAATATTTTAATGTTAAATATACCTCAATAATTTATAATATAATTTAAATTAAATTCAAATCCTACCGATAACAAATAGGACTTCATATATTAAAATTAAATAATTAGTAATTACTACTACAAAATCTATGTATTAAGTAACTTGTTCATTGTTAACAAAAATGCACTGTGTAGTAATATAGAGTTTTTTATACGATGTAAGTATAAACGCTTGTGCTTGACAGATTTCTGGAAGAAAAAATCATGTCATATTGACCGCATTGACGCATTTGAAGCGCAAATCAGTAATTTGCTTGCTAATATGTGCAGAGGTGTTAATTTCAGAGAATCGTTGCAAATGATGTTAGCGGTCTTAATTAACCGAGGTCTGTTGCTGACGAGAAACACACGAGATAGTGATACGAATCTAATTTTCGTCGTGTCATGTTGGACTCGCAGAATAGCGAGGTTCGAATTTACGAGGGAAAGAAAGAGCGGAATGTTTGTTAGGAATGCATTGGCTTGCCAAACGTGTTGCGGTGATAGTAATCATTAAAACTGGTTCGATCTGCATTGGCAGTTTTGTGATTAGTACTTTAACTTGCACAGCCTAGATGGAATGATGTACCACTTTCATAAACTGTATATTAAACTTTGGTCTCAAAATAATACACAGTTTTAGCGCCAATTTTAAAATATGAATAAGCAAGTTGAAAAAATAAATTTGAGTTGAATGTGCAATGTATCTGAAGATGGTTGTGTAAGATGTTTTTAATGATAAGGAATTCAAGAATGTAATGGTTTAAAACTGTGTCGCTGAAGTTAACATCAAAATGTTACGTTTTTATAACTAAGAAACATGTGTGGTAAATGGTTTGTGTTTTTCTTGTGTTTATATTCACTAATGAATTATTAATTTTGATAATTTATTACAAAACGCATATTTGAGCACTTAATTTAATATTACAAATTAAATTGAAACGCAAATAAACAATATTATTTAGACCTTTCACTTTTCAAAATATTTTAGTAATTTATTATAATTTGATATCCTCATCATCAAGTATTGTGAGTGCTAGTAAGACAGTTATTTCATTTCTGAAATACATTTTTATGCCACTTTTTGGAATACCTCCGCAGAGAAGAACGGTATCAAAAATCCTTGGATAACGACTAGATCCTGTCTGGGATCGAAAAGATGTCTTTCCCGTGAAACAACCACCACCTCAGGTCGGACTCCAACGTAAGTGAGACACCCCTAGCTAGTCTTCCTCAGGATCCCTCAGTTGCACCTTGTTCTTCCGATGCTGACTGATAACCCAAACATCTCTGCATCTCTCATCTTATCTTTTCTTATCTGCATCCTTTAATCCGTTATTCTCTTCCTTCAACTTTTCAATTTAATGATTGCATTTCATGATAATTCTCTTATCTGCCGCCAAAAGGTGGCGTACAAGGCAAAGCTAAGTTTATTTAATTTGTAGTTTTTGTAGTCATACTACATTGTGTGAATGGCGAAAAATCGTCAAAATAGTAGGCCTTTTTACAGAGGGGTGTCATTTTACACATTTTCGGTGGTCTGAGAAAAAAAAGTCATACGTCCAAAATTGTAGACTTTGTGTTCTCACAATTTTTATAAAATCCTCAGTTTTTGAAGTAAGGGGCTCCAAAATTGAGCTTTTATGTTGTGTTGTAGCTCAGGGGTGAGTGGTTAGTCCATGTTGGAAATAAAAAGTATCTACAGATAGGTCTTAGTGAGACAAAGAGCCCTTACTCGTTTCTTAAAGTTGAGTACAGATTTTGTTGGAGGAGGGAAACCACGTAAAAGCTGTATAAATTCCTCTCGGGTTTCCAACCGGGTCAAAGAGATTATCAGTGACGTTTCAATGGCACAGCCATAGTTAGTCGCATACTGGCGAAGCATGACATAAAAACGGTGTTTCTAACACAACTAAAAATCAAAGATATGCTCAGGAATATAAGGACGATGTAGGCCTAAAGACCCCTGGTATTTATGAAATACCATGCGACTGTGGCAGTAAATACATAGGACAAACAATAAGAACGGTAGAGGACAGAATAAAAGAGCACAATAGACATCTACGATTAAAACAACCTAATAAGTCAGCTATTGCCGAACATGCCTTGTTCACGGGCCATAAAAAAGCGTTCGATAAGACTCATATTCTGGACAGAGCTAATTTCTACTGGGATAGTATTATTTTGGAAGCAATAAATATCAGGTTCAGTGAGAATTTACTGAATAGAGATTCTGGATTCCAATTGAGCCTGGCTTGGAACCCATTGTTTTACCGGAGGAACGCGGGGCTGAGTCACGGGACCCCAGATGCAACGGAGACGGGCCACGTGACCGCAGCCACGGGAGACTAGAGCATGATAAGCAAGGGGACCAATGGGAGACGCATCAACATCTAGCCAATCACAGGCGGTCTGTGCTTGCACAGACTTACCTCGGGCTATATAAATGCTTATACTTCAGACTGAAGATGATGGCACAAGCCATTGAAACGTCACTGATTATCTCTCTGACCCGGTTGGAAACCCGAGATGAATTTATACATGCCATTCACCGGGAAAGACCTCGTACTTTAATCACGTAAAAGCTGTCTTCAAATAGTGGAAAAATCGGAGGTTTGTTGACATTTTCACTTTTTTCACAAATATACCGTACAGTATTGTTGACATTAAAGGTTATTTAATTTAATACTCTTGCCTGTGATGAATGTCATTGCATTTGATAATGCATAATATTTTATGTGTTTTTACAAATGATCAATTACTAAATAAAAATTACCCTGACTCGAAAAATAAAACTAATTTACATACCGTATCGACGACCGGAAAAAGTTTATTATTTCTCTTTATTTTAATTACGACGCCAATGTATAGAATTTTAAAAATATATAGTATTATAAATTAAGAATATAGGTATTTATTTACTATTGGAGATCTCTATACGCGTATGGTACATAAAATATTTTTCACTTTTTTCACAGATATAACTTCAGTTTATTATAAATTTTTAACGTCATGGGCAGCCTCGGGTCCTGGTCAAATGCAGATCAGTAGTTTGGACACCAATAGCTGGGATATACATACTGACGCTGTAACAAAGGTTTTTAGTTAATTGTGTTTAATTATTTTTTTGCGTAACCTTCGCGTGATCGTTAAATACACAAAACGAAATATGAAATTAAATACCCATTTCTCAGAATCGCACGATTTCTACACAGTGTATCACAATGGATCTATTTCCTAGGAAGATCAATAAATTGGAAAAATTGTTACAGGAAGGATAAGAACTAAAGTTGTGATGTTCGTAAATAAAACGATACGTAAGTATACGATAAAATGTTCCCCAAGGTAAAATATTTAATAGAAATATTATACGTAGAGGTAAAAACAAGAATTAATATAATGGTAAGTACATATGAATAATAATACTCCATCCGGACGCTGACCTATAGCGTACTCGTAATATTGACAGAAGTATAGAAAACACATTAATTGAAAAATTATCAAAACTGGAGTTGTTCAAATAGGTATGTTTCTGTGTTATTGATAATAATACTGAACAACTGGTTCTTTCGTCCTCCTACAACATTACGAGTTAGGTCTGAAAAGTTTCCGCCATTGAGTTGTACTTCTTGAATTAATGATTTAGTCACGAAATTTTATATAAGAAATTGATAATACAGTGAAAGAAACCATTAGAAGTTCACATCAAATTGGGGTACCTACCTTCTGACATGGATTTAAAAAAACACATGAAGTCATGCTCTGGAAACTCTAGAACTCATTATAATGGAAAATATTATATTCAATTACATTACTCGCATATCAATAAAAAATAAATAAATATAGAGGAACAAAAATGAATGTAATTACAATAAAAACAAGGAAAAATGTGTGGCATACAACAAAAATTTATTGGATATACACATATACACATGGCAAAAGTGAATCGTGTAAAATGTACGAAAACCTACAATGACGTACTGAGGGAAAAAATGATCAAAACATTGACGGCCAATCATTCTCGACTCAATTATTGAATAAAATGATTCATCGCCTTGGTCTACAAATTGTGCAATAAGAGATAGTTCTGCAATCTCAATACATAACCTAATCCCCGACTAGCTAATATTATATCATTTACCTCTAACTGATTTACGAATTCAGAATATATGCACTATTGTTTATGAATACCATAATCGCGACAGAATAATCCATTAAGTAAAACGGTTAGAGCGATCAAAAAATGATACATTTAAAAAAATTTAAAGTTTATTTTTTATTTTCTATGAATATGGCACAGGTACCAATTAGACTATATAGTGGTTAGACTGAGGTACAGAAATCAAGTGCTAGAATGTAAAACGTATCCAGTAGCAGATATAAACTCCGATCATAATCGCTGATTATGAAATGCTGAAAATGAAACTCAAGAAAGGAATTAGAACAAAAATTTGGTAAATAGAAAAACTGCAACAACAGGGGGTACTTCAGGGTTTCAAAGAAGTTATCAACTGTAGATTAATAGAGAAACGAGAAAGAAACAATATAGAAAAGAAATGGGCACTCTGGAAGGAAGAAATGACTAGAGCAGCTGAAGAAAATTTAGGAAGAACAGCTCAGACCAATAAGAAAGCATGGATAACACAAGAAATAATAACAATGATTGATGAACGGCGTAAATATAAAAAACGCGACAGATGGTAAAGAGGAGGTGGATGATGAAGAGTTGGGGGACAAAATTTTTAGGTCAGAGATTGAAAGGTCGTTGACATCTGAGCAATTGTAAAGCGCAAGGAATTGATAACATTTCAATGGAGTTGATAAGATTATTGGGCTGTTCAGGATAGTTTGCGAATTCACGAAACAGGAAGAATACTAGAAGATTTTAGTTAAAACATAATTGTACCAATACTAAGAAAGACTAAAGAAGACTGGGGCTGATAGATGCGAACAGCACAGAGCGATTAGTTTAGTATCTCATGGGTGCAAAATATTAACGAAAGCATATACGAGGATTGAACGCAAAATAGGATGCGAGTTAGGAGATCAGTTTGGTTTTTGGAAGAATGTAGGGGCATGTGATAAAATATTGAGTTTGCGTCTAATTTGGGAAGACAGGATAAGAAAAAACCAGCTTATGTTCTTGGCATTTGAAGATTTAGAAAAATATTTGATAATGTGAACTGGAACACACTATTAACGATTTTAAGAGCACAGAAATAAAATATAAAGAAAGGAGGCTTATATATAACCTCTACAGAAGACAGTACGCAGTAATTAGAATTGAAGATCAAGAAAAGAAACAAACCAAGAAAGGAGTATGTCAAGGATGGAGTCTGTCGCCTATGCTGTTTAACTTATATTTAAAACAGGCGATGAAGAAAGTTAAAACGGTATATGAAAAGAAATGATACCTTCGTTTTTTCAATGATATTGTAATATAGGGGAGTCAGAAGAAGACAATAAATGGCATGAACGTGGTCCTGACGAAACAGTTCAATATGAGGACAAATACAAGGACAACCAAGTTAATGGAGTATAATACAGGAAATAGTGGAATAACAAAGGGTGTTAGATTGAGAAGGGATATTTTGACAGAAGTTAAGGAGTTCGTCTACTTGGGAAACGTAATAACAAGGGATGGTAGAAGTGTAGTAGACATAAAGAGTAGGATAGCACAGGCAAAGATGGCTTTCGCTAAAAAGAGGAATTTACTTTCGGGTCATATAAATGTGACTATTGGGAAATCGTTGCTAAAAATGTTCGTATGAAGTGTGGCGTTATATGAGTGCGAAACGTGGACGGTAGGAGTTGGGGAAAGGAAAATAATAGAAGTCTTTGAAATGTGGTGCTATAGGAGAATGTTGGAAATGAGGTGGGTGGATAGAAGAAGGGAAAAGCGAACAATATGAAGGACTTTGACCAAGAGAAGGGATAGATTAAAAGGCCTAGTTTTGAGACATAAAGGTCTTGTAAAAATGTGTGGGGTAAGAAACCAGATTAGAGAGGATGTGGGACGTCGTAGGCATGGGAAAATGAAAAGGCTTGCGCAATATAGGTTAGCATGGAGGGCTGCATCAGATCAGTCTTTAGATTGAATACCTCAACAACGTGAATATGACTTAGAAAACTCATCATTTTAAAATATTGAACTGAAAGATATTAATATATTTTAAGTATTGAACGTTTAAAAAATTCTTCAAACGCCTATCAGAACTATAGAGAACGCTTTTTGTATAACAGCGTATTATTAATTGTGAAATGACGATCAATTAGATACGACGCAATCTTTAGAACGGGTTTATATAATTTTTCCTGATTGAAATTCTTGTTTCGGTATTTATAAATACTTTTTAAAAGGCTGTGCTCTGTTATTTAAAAATTATATTCCTCTTCCAAAATATCTAAGGGCTGTTTTTATTTTCGATCTCAACACTAATGATGTAGTCGCAATCGTTAATCATTCAAGATTCACACAGCCATTAATCATTCATATTCCACAAGTTAATGGTTCACATGGTAAACCAGTTTAGCATTCAATTTCTGAAGCTCTGCTCAGCAGATTATGCCTCTGTAAAGATTGCTTGGTATTCCGAGGGGCTTGGAACGGCATAGTTCCGCTACTGAAGATGCTTCATTCAGAAACTCGTTTCGGCAGAACATTTCCTGGAAAAGTTTCACGCAGTAGCGAAGTGCATTTGCATTAATGTTGAGGCAAGATGGTTCTGTAAATCTCTTTCGAAGGTCCTGGCGTCACGCACTCTGTTTGTCGTCTCCGCTGATGCATAACTCAGCCGATATATGTAAATGTATGCATACCTTCTCTTAAATACCTAAAGCAGTTTTTCATCCCGTGAAGAGGAAAATGAATCGTTACATTTAAATGATGATAAATCAAATTTAATATTGATAGTTTATTATGATAATTAATTCGATAACTGTACGTATACGACTATTCCTCAATAATTTGTTTTTATTTAGTAATTTTATTCTATTTTAATTAATAGAGCTGGATGAAGAAATAATAACACCGTTTAAAAATTAATAATATATTTAACAAAAAAAACAAAGAAAATCTTATCTTCCTGCTCTTTAAAAAATGTATGGGTTTTAGATAATGAATTTATAATTAAATTTAAGATTAAAACACAAATTTATCCTTTTCCCAGGCGACGGTGGGCTCATACACCTTCGGTATTTATATTTCGTATACTAATTGTTGGTTGTCTAGTGACTAATCGTCGTTGCCTCACAACGGAGAGGTCCCGGGTTCGAATCCTGCCATGAGCTTCGATGTTTGTGCCGTCATAGTCATGAAGACTGGTATACTGATGGAAAATCGATTCGGTGACCACGTATCCCTCCAAATTTGGAATGGTTTATGTAAGATGAGTCCGCAGTCGACCGATAGGTCAAGGCCCAGAATGGGTTGCAGAGTCAAAGAAGAAGAACAATTGTTGGTGGCGATGATTTATAGTTTCATCAGTACGTTACCAGGAACCATTTGAAGTCATTTATCCGGACCTATGGCGTTCGCTTCTGTAGATCTGAGGACTGGCCGTGCCCTTTGATACTGCAGTCCACGGATCGTCACTGAATTTTCGGCTACCATCATCACTTATGAATTCTTGTCCGCCACTTGTCAGAAACTTCTCTGTTTGAAATCTTATTAACAACTGCTCTCTGTTCTGAGTTTCCATTAACAACTTCTTTACAATAACTGCCTTCCTCAATCTCTTCCACCAACCTAGAATCTCCCCTCTAGATCCGAAGTACCCACAACTTTAGCCATTAGCGATTCATCTTTCATTTCACGAGTTCCAAATACGGGGTTCACACGTTTGTCTTCAAAGTTGTGAAACATCACGCACCTTATTACTGAACTTTTTCGCGGCAAAGTTCAAACATATCAAAATGTTCAGATTGAAACTTATCCCCCCTCCAGAAGTACTTGCAATCCACTACTTAGCAAAGCGTCTGCTAATCCCTTTCAAATGCTGCCTCTTAAATGTTCTGCCCATGGTACCTGTAGTTCATTGACCACTAAGGGTTCAAGAGCACGTAAATTTAGTTTTTAAAAATTATATAATTCAAATTAAATAAAGTAACTCTTCTAATAATTAATAAAACAAGTATACACTACAACAATTTTAAAAACTCCTTAAAATTTGACTCCCTAACCTACTGCTTACTTCTAAAACGTATTCATCCGCGTCTTTAAAAGATCTTTAAAAGATCAGTGCTATGATATGGCGTATTATGTCAGTAGCATTATCGTTATTCATATCGTAGTCATTTTCGAGTAATAATTGAAAATGTCGATATTAACTGCCTATAAGAAGAAATAACTTAGACTGCGAATGTATTAACGTGATTTTAAAATAGACGGATCATTTGATTATTAGTATCAATAATGTGCTGCAATATCAACTGACTAGAGTAAATTTTAAATTTCTATTGATAGGTTATAATTGAGTAGATCTATTTCAGAAGTTAAACTTTACCAAAAAATGAACGGAAGTTGAATTCGATTTTTTATAGAAGATTTTCTTGTGGCTTTTAAAATTATTATTACGAGAACTAGAGAGGAGAATGACGTAATATGGTGAGGCGGAGGAGATTCCGTGAGATTATCTAAAGTACTGGCTACGTAAATCCGAAAGGACAGCAATCGAAATGTATGCTTTGCTATTTCATTAACGAAACAATAAATGTAGCAGGGGTTGCCGTATTGCATCGGGGCAATGTAAAATATTAATCCAAGCGTATTGTTTATCGTAAAGCATTGATTATTATCATTCTATGCTTCGAAAAATCAGATTATGTTTGACTTCAAATGTTGTAAACATTAATTATTTTAAATTAGCAAAAACATTATATATTGATACTAAGTATTTTGGTTTAAACTACGAAATGTAGAGGTTTTATTATAATCTAATTTTCAGCTATATGCATTGCAATGTTTTATTTTATTATTCATTAAAGTAACGAATGCAAGTCTGTGCAATTTTCGGTCTTTTTAACATTCAATAGCTAAGTCCTGCGTATCTTTTAGCGATGATTCGTAAAGTAGCTATTTTTGCAAATAATAAATTCAAAAATTGCAAAATATGATACTTTTAAATAGACTTAAAATGCTCCCTTCTTATAATTAATTAATTTTTTCTTATAATATACATTGTTACCGGTAAACAGTTGAGTGGTGTGAATAGAAGGGCGAAGGACTCATAGACCCTTAATTTCTATTTTAGTACATTTTTTAATCAATTATTTTTATTTATTTAACCAATTTTATGAGGTACGTTAGTCCTTTGGAAACCACTTCAACTTTTCACCCACCCTTAATGAAAAATGTATAAAATACTATTTTCTTCCATGTGTGGAACCTTATTTGGATCACTTATGCTCTTAGTTATCATTTCATCTTGTTATTATGAGCTCATCTGAGTGTTCCACAGTACTCCATTTTACTACGTACTTCTTTTTCATGCCTTTGATGTTCTGATGAAATATCTCACCCATCTCTTAGCTAACTTCACCCAATTGTTCAGGAAAATAGTCTAAATGTGAATTTAGGAAGTGAACCTTAAAGCTCATAGATCAGCTTAAATTTTTGTACTTCAGCAGCATGGTCTCAACAATTTATTTGTTGATCGGATCCATCTAACTGCACAGCTTCCCCAGGCTTCTTTTTGTTCAACTTAAATTTGTTTGTCAAAATTGTTACCATTGAGACCGAATAAGATTCTCTCTTTTAGTTTAGCGGTTGATAAAGATGGAAATTTGTCACAGATGTATTTAAAACATTTACATTGTTTTGAAAAGGCTTTGACAAACTTGATATGCAGAGGTGGAGGAAGAGCTTAATTACATCTATCAGAGCTTTTCGGAGCATATTTTTGTTAATCTTTAAGAAGCAGTTTAATAAAAAACATTTAGTTTCATTTACGGACTTAGCGCTAAAAATACATGAGACTGAATTATCAAAAATTTAAAAATTCATCCAAAGCAAGCTTATTTTCAAACAATAAATAATCGCGCATGTGAAACAATTCTACTTCTAGAAAAACGCGTGAGGAATCGAGAAACCATGCACATGCAAAGGTGCCGCTAGACGCTCGCTCGACGTGTCTACACAATCCACGATATTGCGATATTGCGAGAACGACGAGTAAATTCACGTGAACTTCTTTTGGCTCATATCATATGATTAAGGGAATTCAATTTTTTTCATGAAGATTCACATCGACTACTAACAACGAAGCAAATGATAAATTATGGTTATGGGTTGTCATTCAGTCAAAATTAAAATAATAGCCTAAAAGGTACAACGAAAAAGTTATATTCCTTCAAAACCAAGCATGGGTATAGTGTACTTGTTTGTTTTAAATGGCGAAAATTTTTGACGTGGATATCAATTTGTTTGCACATCACGTTCACGCAATTATTTACCCCCTTCAAATTTAATGTTTTCCTAAGCTTAAAAAGTGACCAGCTGGAAAATAATCACGTGGAAGGAAGATTTAATTACTAAGGAAAACGCCTATTTGGAGAACTCTGCGAAAATTTATCTTCTGGCGAAATAGTTGGAATTGAAGAGTTTCAAGCCGAACAAACACAACTTAACGTTGATAAATTAAAAATAATACTTTTCTATTTTGTAATATCCTACTGACTTAACCTTTGTAATAATATTCTTCTCGTTTCTATTTATTTTCAAACAGCGACTATATATTTCAATAAAAATATAGATAAATAAAACACAAAGAATGGACAAAAGATGTGCAATAATTTTATTCGGAAACATTTCGTCCCCCAACCTTTAGGATTCCTCAGTTCAGTTCAGAACTGAAGGATCCCGGAAGTTGAGGGACGAAACGTTTTCAAATTAAATTATTCCATTTCTTACTTTTGGCCATTCTTTGTGTTTAATTTATAACAATAATTCATATTAATTTTATTACTTAATTTGTAAAAATATAAGTATTTCCTTAGTGATGTGGAATTTTATTTTACAATAGTGATATTGTCGTAATACTAAAAAAGTTTAATTTTAAATATAAATTTGAAACAAAAATTTAGTCGTACATGGCTCGCTCGTAAAACAAGTTGATCCGATTTATTATACATTCCATGCCTCATGTTAATTTATTAGAAAAAATCATCGTGTAATAGAACTAAAGTCGTGACTCGTGTCAAAATTCTAATTAAAAATTGTCGATTGCATTTTAATGTAATAATATTTTTACTCTAGCACGGAATGAATTAATTTTGTTGTAATCTATAAAATCAACATAACGTCACGTTGGACCGTGACGTAATTCGTTTACCGCGACATGCATGGAACTGTCAAAGGGGAGTTGGAATGTTTTGCATTGACAGTTACTTGGCTTGTCTTTTAGCAGTCATACAAATCTGTCAACTAATCTGCTGTCAAATGAAGGGACCGATATCCGTTGATAATATTTGGAGTATCGTTAACATTTGATTTCTTTTGGTATAAATGACGCAGAACACAAAAGTTTGACCGTTTATCTCATTTAACAGTAGACTTACATCGAATTTTAATGAACTGAGATATGTTTCCATTAAAAAAGTTAATTGATAATGATGAGCCCTTAGCCACCATAAATCAGATTTGTTCGTCGCTGGGACGAAATTCGAGCTAGGCTAGAATTTCCATATGATGTTAATTTGATAAATTAGTGCCAACTGTTGAACACTTGTAAAATATAAAAAGTAATAAAAATGTATAAGGATTACATTTCAAGAACTTACATCATATGAATGGTTTGAAAAATAATCGACCATGGAATCGTTTCTTCTAATTTATGTAATTAATCGAACATTTAATTATTATTTAATATTTTAGAATCAGACTCGTTATAGACTGAACAGAGAGCATTGTAGTGTCTGTTGGAGAATGATTATATCTGCATCGTTGCACTAGAAACAGCTACGGTAATTGTTCTCATATCATACCTGTCCCAACTGACTTCTTTAAACTTCCTTATTGGAAAATGAACACCTTGCTTATATGCCGGAAAGATCAAGAGCAGACAAGCAGCCAATTCAAGACCACTCAACGGATTGCAGTAATCTCTCAATCCGGTTCCTAGTTACATTACTCCATCTTTCTCTGTGTCAATCACATTTCAAGTCTTTCTCGTTTATTATCAAGATAATACACCCTAATGCCTAATTTTTAATGCCCGAAAATCAATTTGCTTCCGTTTTTAATAATTTCCCCACTCCATTATTTAATGGAATCAAGCCTTGGAAGAAACTGTACGGATCCAAGTTCTCAGGACCGTTCAACTTGGAAGAGCGTGGTGAACCAAACCTGGACTCTACAAGGACCGTAGCGAGTGAGTAGAATTAGCATTATTTAATATACCTTGGTGACTGGGACAAATATCCTCTCCAATCAAAAGTACTTATCTCTAGCGTTTGGGAGGAGACGTTCACCCCACTAGCCGCTGATGATCGAAGAAAATACCAGATCTCGTCACAGCCAGGTGACAGGGAGTCTCAACTATTTTAGAATACTCAGACCAGTGCCAAACTGCCCAGGTTTTATATCCTATCCGTAACCTTCTTCAATTTCTCACAAGCTGCCAAATTCCATATTTAGTTGTTTTTACTATAACAAAATGTAAAAGTTATAATCCATATTTTACAGTACCAGCATTAAGATTGACACGAATAATATCAGGAACGTACTACACACGAGAGGCTCCATTGTAGTACATGTCGATTGTCTCCGTGCTCCAGTACGATCAATTCGATGCACATCAGATATGATCTCATAGAACTTTGCACCAATTTTGTTGCCGCATTAGTATGCACCATCTCCCTTATGGCAGTGATGTGTCTCTGTCCCTCAGGGTTGCGAGAGGCAAGACATATAATAACTACTCGATGACATGGAGAGGATTTCTTGCTATTATTTTCGCCATAAATAAATTCAGGCTGTTTGTAATTGACCATCAGTCCCTCCGCTGGCTGACGGGGCTCAAGGATCCCTCTGGATGGCTCTACGACTTCAGGAATATGACGTCACGATAAAGTACAGGAGTCGACGATGCTGACTGTCTCTCCCGAAACCCAGTCGACAATGAAGAACCGAAGACTGAGATCCTCGATTGTCTTAACTCTTTGACGGACATTCCTGTGGAACAGAGAGAGTTTGCGGCAGTTCCATGACGCGTCCACCGCTTAGCACGTAGCAGTCGTCAAGACGTACGATAGAATCCGTCGGCGATTTGACTGACTACGACAACTTAAGGACGTTAAACACTATGTAAGGCACTGCAGAGAGTGTCAGAGAAGAAGATGATCTCCCAACGACCACCTGAGCGTCTCCTACCGATTCCTCCGGCCGACGCACCATTTCAACGTATCGGAATTGACTTATCGTAAGATATCCAACATCATCCCCGGGAAACAACTGGATTATTTTCAGCACCGATTACGTAACTCTGTACGCCATTACAAAAGCTCTATCATCTGCGGAAGCTTATAAGGCTCCTAGAACGATAAATACAGACAGGGCGACGGTATTTGGAAAAGTCCCTATTTAGCCTCAATATGGTGGATAACAGGTTGATATGTCTTTAACTTTTTTCCGTCTCTTCTATATAAAAACTTGTAAATTTTCATGCAAATCAGATCTACCAATTTCTTATAAAAAAGCGAGGGCTTAAAGAAATTTCGGTTTCGGTTCCCCTAATGCATGAAACGTAATAATTTCTTAAATTCACTGCATTATGATAACTTTTTAGAGAAAAGTGCTGTTTTATTTATTGTAACACTCAGCCGTAATGAATATATTCTTCGAAGGGCGTATAAGTAATTTTATAAGAAATAAAAATATTTATTTCTTCACGCCGACAGAACAAAAATACACCTCGTTTTATTTCACAGACAGACAGCTTAAATTACAAATATATGTAACATCTCAGGCAGGTTTTATTATTATTTGCTATTATTAGTTGAAATAAACAACACATCACAAACAACTAAAAGAAAACAATGAAAATATTTCTTTACTTATAATCAAGTTATATTATTTATCTAAGCTTACTTTTATCCATGAAGAGGCGAGGATCGAATCATGGTTGTTTATTTTTCTTTTCAGTCTCAGTTATAGTTAATCATTTTATATAAATAATATGAAATATTAAGTAAATTATTCGTACAACCGTTTCTCTCTATTATTAGCTTTCTTTGGTCGTTTCTGTGAAATAGACAACAGCTTACATTTCGAGGGAAACTAATTGTGGGAAGATCTTCATTAAACATGAAGGAGAAATTTGTGAGCAGCTGTGCACCGTCATTTCTTACGGAATTGTTCCTTTGAATACGAGACAATCCAGAACAAGTTAGCTCCGTGAATTAAAACTAAGCTCGGAAAGGAGAGCACATCTACGTTGCTAATTGCTTTGGCCCACACTACAATAAAGCTCTTTCCCGGCACTGAATTCATTTTGAGAAGTTAACTGCAAAGCAATTTAAAATACTCAGTTGAGCGAAACAGATTTCAATAAAGTTTACTGAAAGGCATTAATTACTTTTAGCTTATAAAAGAACGAAGTTCAACGTGAATCGAATTTTTCAGCCATGTTCGTCTTTAGAAACATGATAATGTTCAATATTTACTAGTTTCTAGAACGACGAAGTAATTATGAAGACACGTGTACGAGTTAAATGCTTGTGGAAATACGTTGTTAATCAAAATTATCAGGCAATGGTTTATTAAATTTTTGATTAAGCGGTTACAAGTGTTAAATGCTTATCACTAAGCACTACTTGACGCTCAAAATAGCATCGGGATTTATTTTGCCGCTTTTATATGGGAAAAGTTGATTTATTACTGTTAGGAAAGATACGTTAGAGTAAAAATTAGCGTTCTAAATGATTACTTGACTTTTATGATTAACCACATATAAGCGTTATAATTCCGTGTTCCTCAAACCCTCATTAGTAACTAGTTAATTTTCGTATTACTAATTTTTTCCGTTAATTTCCTAATACATTTCTTTTACATAGAAATACTTATTTTCATAAAATATATGACATGATAAAGATAAAGTGCTATTAACAAATTAAGCAACAAATACTGTTTGGGAAAGTAACAAAAATTAAAATGAATACTTAAAAATAGATTTCTTTGATTATAATGTCTTTACCAAGTAAAGCAAGTATGATGAACATTTGCTGTTTGAAATCGTTTTTTAAACACTGAAAGTCCACTATTTTTTATTTGTGTTCTTGCATTGTATATGTTAAATTTTTAGAACGATATCTTGATTGGTAAATGTTGAATGTATTTCAAAGGCATGGTCTGGTTTGCTGACCAAAATGTGATACAACAGTTATAACGGGCAAGTAAGTCGATACCAGCATTCGAAAGTTCCGCCATTTAATAGTAATTTTGAAGATGAAAATGAAATTGTCCACAAATTGTTCACAATATTCCCCTTCAATGAAGTACTTTCTGTTCTTAAATTAATTCGTAAGGTCTCATATCACTTTATTAACATGTAAGTTGTAGCTGATGAACGTAATGTCGTATTAATATCCTTTTATTTCATTAATTCCCTGGGAAGTTATTTTTTATGACTTATGACCAGTTTATTTACTTACATAATCAGTATGTCAAATAATAAAATTTTAAATGTGATTCATTAAAAAAGATATTATGTTCTTAGAGACTAATACTTAAAATATTCTTTCCTCGCCTAGTTCTAATTTGGACGCCTGAAGACGGTAATTGAGAAATGGAAATTTGATACGTGCGGGAAGAATTGATCCTCCTTAAGTATTGTGACGTGCCTGGGAATAATAACGTCGAGTTCAACTCTCACGCTGTCAATAAGAGCGGAAAATATTTCTGAAGACCCACTGAGACAAAGCCGTGAAGTATCGAAGGAAGTACGACATGCAGAATACGTTGTCCATTTAAATAGTTAAGTAATGGACTGAAGTTATCATTCTTCTAGAATTGCAAATAATTTTGCGCGAATCACAAACCTCATAAATCCATAAATTGAGGGATAACACATTTTATGGTACTATCCTGTTTACTATTAGTGATACACGAAACATTTCCTGTTTTTTCTTTAGAGAGACAAGAAGTTTTCCATAAAAGAATTAGCTTCTTCCTAACAAAAGTTTCTATATAATTTGTATGCGTTCGATTTAGTGTATGTGTCGTAGGACCAGGTGCGTATTTCTCAGGATCGTGAACCTCGAAAGCTTATTGGCATGGCTCTCGCTTCCTAACGTACAAAATCTTGATTATTTGAGAAGTGGAAACATATTTCAAGCGGTAATTGATGTAATCAAGCCGAACAACTAATTCGTGTTTCCCCTTTTCAGTCCTTAAGAGCCATTTCGCTCCTCAGGATTATAAAACAGCTTTTAATACAGTTTCTAACTGAGGCGACTTCAAACATACGAATAACATTCAGGGTCTGCTTTTCAAACATTACTGCGCAAGAAGAGCGCACAAACGAATAAATTTTATAATGCATTTGATCATAATACTACTGCATTAACTAATTGAAAATAAAATTTGATCGAGCGTAACAACTTATGTCGTGTTTAATTTCTACGGTCTCGTTATAAGGAAATTAAAAAAGTATTTTCTCACGGTATTTTTAAGTTGAACGGTTATATAAGTTATTTTAAAAACTGCTTGAAATTTTTAAGTTTCCTGTTGCGAGAGTAACGCCCAAGTTATTTCGCAATGATCGCCCACCAATCGGAATACTCTGTGCAGGTTTAAAAGTAGACATTAGGTTTGAATATCATTCTACAATTATGTCATATGTGAGCCAAGGAACCAATAATTACTTATTTCTGTAGTCTTAAAATGTTTTTTTATCTCTTTCTTTAAAGTCGCATCAACTGCTAATGGTTATTAGCGACTACGGTAGGGGGAACTCGTTTAATATTAGTTTCACAACTTAAAATAGCATATACAACATCCATGCCCATGCCAGGATTCGAACCCGTTCGTCGTTTCAACACGAATTATTTTAACCCAGTTATAAAATGATACCATTAATACAGGAGTTCTCTAAATAAAGTCCTAGAGTATGTTTAAATAAGACAGTATTTTTTAAGATGACAGGATACATGAGAGTGACCTAATAAATGGCAATTTCCCTTTAATAGCATAGGAAGGGAATTGAAAAGGGCGGATGTTGCAGGTGAAGCAAGGTAGTACCGGGTGTTCCATCTGAAAGAAATGAATGAAAACCCTACCACAGGCACTTCTATCTCGAGAGTGATTTTTATTGGGGTTAACTAGTTACATGAGGGTGATCCTACAACTAGGCAACTTCCCTTTAATAGCATAGGAAGGGAATGGAAAAGGAGGGATGCGGAAGGAGCATAAGATTTGAAGAAAAAGAAGCAAAATAGTTAATTGGCTGAGCGATTAGTTATAAAGTCTCTGCACAAGACTAAAAAACATAGCGGAAAAGGAATATATATATATATATATATATATATATATATATATATACATCTTCTCGGGCTTTGGCGGTGGAATCAAAACAAAGGAGACAGCGGTTGACACTTGGGCTATAAAACCTAGACTCTGCTCGGGAGTTTCCCAAAATTGTGTGAGAATCGGAGACCGGGCGGCGTGTTTTCCCCAAGTGTAACCAGGGATATTTTTGGAGGAGATCCATCCCTACCACCTTGGTGATTGGTTTCGCAGAAGTGGGGATGAGGTATCACGACTTTGGCCAGTGACGAACCATTTTTTCTCACCCAAGATTTTTAATAAGGAGCAACGTGAACGTGAAACGTTCAAAATATATTCCTTTTTCTGTAAAAAAAAATCCCCATCGTACCAATATATTGGCGTCCGAGATTTTTCCACTGAAGAGTTTATAACTATTGGTAAGCGGCTGAAAGTCAATCCCCTGATAGGTCGCCAATTGAATGGGTATATTTTTACCACGATTCTCGGTACATGAAGTGCAATGTGTTCACAGAGCTCAGGATCTGATTTCACAGAGTTATTTAAATGAAAATAAAATTAAGTAACCCCACCCCTATTAACTTATTAGGCGCATGTACACTTCAGTCTGTATTCGATTATGACATTCAATTCTCAAATTTCAAACAGAATTCTAAGCTGCTTTATTTCTGTATTCATCCAACAAAATAATACCAAAATTTCATTGCAGTCTTTGAACTAATCAGTTAAATTACCACTTTCCAAAATTAATTTTTAAAATCTCGCTACTTCTATTCCTTATGACTATATGTACATAGTTCGTGTTTCAGTGAGTTATCATTAATAGACTTGAGTCTTGTTAGACACTTAGGTAGTTCACGTTGAAGAGTAAGCTGTAGCAAGGGTTAGAAAATGATTAGCGTAGTCTGAGTTTGGTTTTGAAATATGAGATTGGAACGAGAGCTACGGTGATTTTATTAGCGGAGTATTTTTCCAGTTCGGTTCCCAACTTTCTAGTTGCTGTTGAATTTGTCTAGATTGAACGTGAACATTTATTATGGTTTTAGCTATTAAATCGCGTCAGCGGATACGTGAGTCCAAAATTCCTCTTTAAAATAGAGTATTGTAACTTTTCAACTCTGAAAATATAACTTATAAAATTAACTGTGTTTATTATTTTGCAAATATATAAATTTGGTTACGGTGTACTTGAATAAATAATTTAAAATAAGTTAAAGAAACTGTTTAAAATAAATAAAATCACGTTAAATACTTATTTCTTTACAATTATGGGAAATAGTAATAATAATAATTCGCTTATTTCTAATAAGTAGTCTACAGAAAATTAGGATTTGTAAAATTGTAACAAAAGGGTCGGTAGAAGTCTTGATGCAAATTTTTAATCGGCAGAAGTCAGGTGGCAGTTTTTTAAGAACATAAAACCCGCTCAACGCTCCATGTAGCAGATAAGGGATGACATACACAGCTATTAATCTTCGAAGAGGTATATCCAATCTGACGCGCCTCGTTTTTTATTAATGCTCCCACAGAGATACGCAATTCCCGTAAAAACAGGTGCGTGAAATTACAGAAGCCATCCCAGGAATTTTGTTCAGCGAGACTGTCTCTGTGTGAGAAAGTTTCGCTTTTACACCCAGGGCGTGGTTTAGCGTAAATGAACCGTGCCTGATGAAATGGACAAGTAATAAGTTTTGCGAATTTCCCTGTCTCACACCGTAAATCGTTACCCTTTCATAAAATTAAATGTTTTGTTTCTTTTCTTCGCGTAGAATTTACTACCTGAAGGGCGACTATTTTCTAATGTCTATAATACGTTAAATACGAAAAGAACTAAGTTACAAGTCCAGTGGAGTAATATGGGAACATAATATTACCTCAAGTTGCGTCAAAACCAATTAAGCAGTTTTTAGGAGTTATAGAAAATAAAACTAGGGTTATAGAGAAAACCTTTTTTTATTTTAGAAGTAAGTAGTGAATACCATTTCATATTCAGCCATTTTAGAGAAAAATGTCCACAAGAAGGCAGCCGTCAGCAGCAATAAACGTTTAGAAGCTGAATCTGAAGCTTTGAACATCTCGTTGACACATATCATGGTATATGCATTGCATTCTCTTCTTTACTAATCGTTTCCCTTAAGGTCAATCCAAGATATTTCTCAGAAAATTAATATTATGTTTGTGCATTCCCTCATATTCTGGCAGTTCAATACTGATTTTATTTTATTTATATTGTGTCCAGTTAAAAAATGGCCGCCGCTTTTGACAGCGCGCTCGCCGTTTTTTGCGTTTGCAGGGATCTACGAATTTCTAAATTACCCACAACTGTGATGACGGATCATTTTCAAATAAACTGCATCGTGTCCAGTACATTTAGGCCTACAAATTAAATTCATATTTACTAACGTGATATTATTTTTTCATGTACTCTGTGTAACACGAAGTTGTAGATTCCAAATTCGTAGGTAGATTTCTCCTAGAAGAAAGTGTATGAGACCTTCAATAACTTCCGTAGTTTTACACAATGGTATGGTTATTCTATATAAATTATCAATAACTGACGTTCCCTTTACAAATTACACCCCTTTAAAAATGGGATTATTCAATGTTTGAGACGCAAAATACAGATAAAAATCTGAAACTTGTTCACATAATAGGACTGTATAGTAGCAAACTACGGTAAAAATTTTAACTTCGAGATTTAACTCAAAGAAAGTGTAAAATTATTAAATATAGTAAGAAATATTCGGTTTCCAGATGTAATATAAGTGGGTACATCAAAATAAAACTTCAAATATTTAGAGACGTTAAACTAAGATAACTATTTGATAATAAAATTTTATATCATATAACAATTTGTGGTACATATTCTTCCACTATTATTTAATGTAATTTTCTAATGGCGCAATGAAATACAAAAATATTAAAAATAAATTTAAACAACAATCATGTAAAATTATAAGTAATTTCTTTCAACTAAATAAGGAGTGAATTAATAATTAATTAATAACTATAAAATGTATTTTAACCTATAGTTAGTTTTAGTCTGGATTTAACAGTGGGGATATTTTCTCATAAAGTTTAATTTTGAATGAAGAGTTCTCGGGATTCCAGTCGTGTGATGCAGCTTGTAGTCCACGACGTTTCCATGGCTGACACAACCATCCTCTTCAGGTGAAGTGCCGTCGAATTCAGGAATGGTAGTTTTAATCATCCCGTCGAATCAGGGGCTTTCTGTCTAGCCCTTGTCTAGTACGTAGGTGGTAGGAGTGGTTGGGTTTCTCCCTTGTTACTCTACCCCTCCACGGCCAACTCGTCGGATCGTCGCGTGGTGACTTCGCGCACGTCGACCAAGTGCTGCCCGATCCCGTCTTCCTTGACTGGCTTGGCCTCTAGGGTGTCCGGTAGGTTTATCCGTATTTTGGTTTATATTGGGTCCCACGCCTTACTCAGGTGGAAACCTGAATCTCTGTTGGTCAGCTAGTTGTTCGTGGTTCTAATAACAACTGCCTTCAGTAAAATTCTGTCCCAGAAATTCTTAGCGGAGTCAAGAATCGTTGTCCCGATAAAATCCATCTTATGCCCTGTGATCAGTGCATATTCTGCTACTGCCGACTTGGACATTTGTTTGAGACGGATGTTCCGTTGGAACTCAATAACCCTTTCTTCTTTAGTTCTTAAGGTTTGGCCGATGTATTTTTGGCCGCAGTAACAAGTAATGTAATAAGTCCCTGGTTTCTTAAGCGCAATGTTGTCTTTGACCGACCACAAAAGATTCATGATTTTCGTCTGTGGCCGGAAAACCGTCTTGATTTTATGCCGCCTTAGAACCGTGCTGATTTTACTGGTGGCATGGCCACAAAATTAACCAAAGAGTTGGACGGCACTCCACCTGAAGACGATGGCGGTGTCAGCCATAGCAACGTTTTGGACTAAAAACTGCATCACACGACTGGAATTCCGAGAACTCTTCATTCAGCATCTTCGTCGGGAAAATCTACGTTCTCTTAAGTTTGATTTTGTTATTAAAAGTGCGTCCGGTCACAGTGGTGAATTACAGGCAAGTCTTAAACGTGATCCTTAGAAGAAAGTAGCGGCATTTATTGAATAATTCTGAATTTATTTTCAGCACAGTAGATACAATTTTGTTTATTGGGAATCCCACAGAGGTGAAAATATGCCTCGCTGCTTTCTGCAAAAGCTGCTTCCGAAGGGATATGCGCTACCATTCGCTCACAGAAATTTCATCTGAACTCAATCCTTGAGCCATTATTATTTTTAAGTGATTGAAATTAAAATTGAAATGCAGAATCCTCCTCAAACTGAGGTATGTCATCCCCCTTTCTTTTGGGTTAACAGGCTACATGAGGGTGATCCTGAAACAGGCAAATCCCCTTTAATAGCATAGGAAGGGAATTGAAAAGGGGGGATGCGGAAGGTAGAGCAAGGTGGCCAAGGGTTAACTAGGGCCCCCGGGCTATGGTTTAAGGATCCTACCCGGTATTTTACCTAAATAGATGCAGGGAAAACCTAGAACACCTGCATCAGGTAGATCGGGCAATGGGTACTATTCTCACGCCCTTCCGAATGACGGGAGACGAGTTTGCTGTGGGGTCGCAGCATTCCCGTCTCCATGTCTCCACCAGTTTCAGGAGGCAGTTGGCCGACTGATCCAATGGGATCAGCGGACAACTCTTGCCATATGCCCAAGGTCTTCGACCACAGTGCATATACCTCCTAAAATAGGTGAAGGTGTCTCGGCATGTGAGAACTTTAATAAAAAAATACAGAGAAAGCGCGAGGCATTCCTGACATAATCAGGTGAGCCCCACAGTCTCTCTGGGGTAAAGAGCCTGCGAGAAAACTCCCACAGCGCCTGTGCAGTTTTCCTCTCATCCCCAATTTAATATCTTTGTGATTGCTCTTACCAGCTGCACATTTCTGGTGTTCTGCGTCCATGTGTATCTCTTGCAATACACCTACCGAGTGCTCGGTCGAGTTAATTTGTCACCGAGTACTCGGCCATTGTGGCCAGTGGTGATTAACGCCCACGGACAGTGGACGGCTCAGTCCATTTTTATATCATTTCGGATACGCATTGGTTAGGATAAAACATGATTCAACGGCGAAGTAAATTAAAAATAAAGACAGATTTAGACCGCATTGATACGTGATATTGCATGCATTAATAGAGGAAATGGAATTTCAAATAAACGGCAATAGAAAATGATTGTAGACAAGACCGTGTCGATTGAGGAGAGATGTAATGGGCGGAACTGCAACCCTCTTAAGGGATTTTGAAACCCAAGATGTAAGTGAATATAGATATTATATGAAATTAGGATTGTAACAGTTTAATGCTTGACTTACAGCTGTAACTCCTAATATTCCAGATCCTTCCGCCATTTTACATGAGATTCAAAAATTAAATTGTGGTCTCTTCCAGAATTCTCCCATTTTCGTTTTTCCATCCAAGGTCTGCAACCCCGAACCATACACGCCTCAAAATTGACTGTAATACCCCCTTGAAAAGGCAAAGTGAACGGGAGAGGAGAGCAGCTAAGTGTTAACTAAGCTATAGGATATGGGACCTGTATCCAGGGTATTCACGCGAAAGAGATGCAGGCCAAATTACGGAACTCGGCCATATTAGGAATAAACCAAACGTAAACGGAAAATTCAGACTATTGGTCGTTTTCCCAACCGTATTGACTGCGTAACGCTTTTAGACAACTCTTACTGCGCTGATTACTGATTCCTGCCTTCATTTAAATTTTTCAACCCAAGCAACGAAATATATTGAAATGTTAGTGAATAATTAGGTCTTGGTTAAAGGGCACATTTTTAAGAAAGTAGTGAATTTATTTAAAGAAACTCCAGACGAATAATACATAGTGTCAAAACTTTTAATCTGAGTTATTTTAAATTCCTATGGAGAAAAATTAATTCATAGCGTATGCTACCAGGCGAATTAAATCAGAACTATTGGGTTTCCAGCATTTATTTTTATTTACCTGATACAGGATTAATTCGACAATAATCTCTTGGGTAACTCGTGACTAAACCGGCATTTAAAGCGTTACATTTTTGAACACGGGTAGTTTAAGAAATGTTAATTTCATTATAACACGTGTGATGACCTAGAAATTTCTGCATCAGGTTTACATAATTTTTATTGCTTAAATTTTATGCAGACTGCTTGCGAGGTGCATTCTAATAGAAAAGGTTCGAAATTTCATAAAAATTTGAGCACGCGCCCTTATTTGATAAAGTAAAAATAAAATTGATTTTATGTAGATGAATACGATGGTCGGAAGACAGACCATGACTTCGTACATATTGGAGGTGATTATATTTTTACTAGTTGGGTGCCCGGTGATACCCGGGAATTCATTTAACCTCTTTGTCAACTCGCGATTAAAAATAAACGAAACAGTCATAATTTTGAAGGTTAACCTTTTCCCGCCCCCTACTATACAAGAGCTGAATATCATCATAAGAACCGCAATGATTCAGTATCTTAATAGAGTCAGGAAATTTTCTGGTATCTTAAATAAGCACCGTAACTGAAGAAATGTACAATACCGAGAGAGATATTATCAATCTTACTAACCACGAGAAGTATTTATTCCCATGCAAATATCTGCCGTTTATGCGCGCTTTTTAATTTTCGTACACTTAATCCGCGCCCCTCGAGCTGGTAGTAGTGCTTTACCTCTACAGCCCTTGTAACTTTCGGCTCGAACTTGTAGAAATTTTTCTCCACGCGTTTGGATTTGTACGCAGAAAATACATAGCAAAAATACACGAAATGCTCATATATTTATAAGAAGAAGATACTTGAAGCATTTCTTCGGTCTGAGTACCGTCAAATAACCTATAGTTAAATGCTCATATCTACGAAACATAAAATTGAGTGTGTGTGACCCAGGTCTTTATATAATAAATGTGCACTGCAAGTTATAAAATAGTTTTCGTGTGAATAAACTAATAATAAAGTTTCAATACTTATGATTATACAGAGTAAAATAACATTGTGTTTAAGTAATGATACCTTTGGTTTTTTGTGAATGTCGCATCGGATAATTGACTCGCCATTTAGTTTCTGGTGCCAGAGTCGTATTTTTAAATCATTTGCATTGCGACTTAAAAAACATTTTGCATTATTATTATATAATTGAAAAATATTATTATAAACGTAATATTTGTTAATTTTTAGCATTATTTCACGCTAAACGGCATTATAATTATCTCTTTTGCCAGGATACGTGAAGACATAATCTACCCATTTTCAAGATCTATATATCTTTAGGTTAGGGTGGAAGAAAGGAATCTAAATCTCCATAAACCTTTTTTTTGGGGGGTGATCAGCGATAAATAAAAAAAATTATCGCAATTGCACGAATGGTTTAAGAATGTCTAAGCGCATACCTTATAACTCGCAGTGCGTATGAACAGGCCCGGTATTTAACGACCCATCGAACTGATAGTTAAATCTTGAGTTAACGTAGAGATGCCTGTGGGAGTTCTCTCTCGCAGGTACTTCCCCCTAGAGTGACTGCGAGGCTCACCCGACTATAGCGGGAATGCCTCGTACTCTCAATAGAATTCAGTGAAGTAGGGTTTAATACCAGATCATAATCACAAAACATTACTTAGAATGTAGTACACATGAGATGTTCAATGGAACTGTCTACAGAATAAATAAATATGACTTTTCATTGAGTGAATGGCTGATGCTTTAATATATCAATATATATTCAATTCATATACCCCTTCCGCATCCATTCCTTTTCCATTCCCTCCCTACGCTATAAAGGGGACTTGTCTGTTTTTAGGATCACCCTCATGTAGCCTCTCGAGATAGAAGTGCCTGTGGTAGTTTTCTCTCGAAGGCATTTCTTCTCCATAATGACTGCGGAGCTCACCTGACTCAGTCGGGAATGCCGGTTTTTATCAAAGTTCTCACATGCCGAGACAACTTCGCATATTTTGGGAGGTTTATGTACTGGGGTCGAAGACCTTGGGCAAAAGGCAAGAGTTGTTCGCTGATCCCAATGGATCAACTGCCTCCTAAAAGTGGTGGAGACACGGAGAAGGAAATGCTACAACCCCACAGCAAACTCATCTCCCGTCATTCGGAAAAGAGAAAATAGTACCCAGTACCCGTCCTACCTGATGCAGGTTTTCTCTGCATCTCTTTAGGTAAAACACCGGGTAGCCCGGAGGACCTAGTCAACCCTTGGCTATCTTGATCTACCTTCCGCATCCCCTTTCCAATTCCTTCCTATGATATTAAAGGGGAGTTGCCTGTTTCTGGATTACCCTCATGTAGCCCGTTAAATCCCCCCCCCCCAAAAAAAATAGAAATGACATTTAAAGATTTTGTGACTCCTTGAAGTTTGCTCTTTAGTTGAAGAAACGTCATGAATTGAGTATTTGATACGTATTACCTGAAGTTTCAGAGAGGAAACACATCCCGAAAATTGTTTACTGCTCACAGTCCACGATGCTGTTTCCTGAGCTGTAAATTGCCATGTCAAACCGCAGGCTGTAATCGGAACTACTAATCACCTTGAACCGCAACAACTAATTGCCAAAGCGGTCGCCCACCTCACTCTTCCCCCTCTCTCCCTGATTTCTCATCTCTCTCGCCTCTCATCACCTTCCACCGTCTCTCTGTCTCAAGCCTCGTCGGGATTTGAGAATCCGCACTTGGTCAGCGGCCAGATTAGGCGTCCCTCATCATGAAGTCGCTTCTCCAATGGTCCAATTTGTCTCGCAGTAAATTTCCCATAGCCAAAGTCGCCACAACTACTCCCTTCCCAGTGATGAAGTTAGTTATCACCTGCTGGCTGAACAACTGAACGTCAGCCTGTCAATGTTTTGTTAATATATTGAAGATCTCCCCAACTGTCTTTTCTCTCTCTCAATCAATTTTCATATTATGAGATTTTAAAACCTTTCCGTGCGATTTTTAAAATATTTTCTTTTATACAAACCTTGTTAACAATAACAAACACAATAAAAAATAATTATTCAATTTGATGCAATCGTTCGGACGTTATGCGCATACATACATTTCGGCTATATATATATATATATATATATATATATATATATATGAATCCCTATTTTCCTTGGTCATGCCATAACTTGAGAACGACTTCACTGATTTCATTCATATTTCTTATAAGTTTCATAATACTTTGCACGAGGTCCTTAAGGAAAGAAAAATGGAGAAATTTTCAAAATTTCAGAAAATCTAAGTACGAGAAGGCTACTTTTTTCCGCGCGTTTGAACTTCTAATGCAGATGTGGGTTGCTATACGCTTGATGTGTTATGCTTCGAAACAGCTTGACGGATTTCAATGAAAGTTTCACGGATTTGTCTTTAAAATCCCACAGAACAGCGGTCATTTGTAACACCTTCTTACGTAATCACGTCCTGCAAAATCTAATATTATATATATATAATTTTAACTTAAAGTTTCGTGTATGTTTCATTTCGATAACTTTGCAGAGTTCAGACGATATTAACGTAAATAATTATAAATACTTTGAATTGCCGCGAGAAAGGCGGTGTAAAATTCAACCGCGAGTTTGAACTCCTATAAGCCGTTCCCATGCCATTCACTAAATATGTTATTATACGCGTCATTCCGCAGAGAGGGCGTAAAATATCACTCCATCTACTGTTGCCAACATGAGAAAGAGAGACCTGTTCAAAACAAACTGCGACTTATAAGGTTTGCCGTGAAGGGATCATAAGCTCTCTTCTTTGTCAACCACTGGTCTGGGCGGACGTGTTCATACAGTATTGATACATTGACATACATACGTATTCAATTACTGTTTCTTTCGCAACAACAAAGATTGGTGTTTCGTGTGTTCAGACGTTTATCATCGTGCTATTTATAGTTAGTGATAGGAAAATGCCACCAGTGAGCGTTAAAATTTCAGCTGGCGTATGCGTAACGTAAGTCGAGTTCATAACCATCGAGACAACGAGACTGAAGAAGAGCGTAGGTAGCGTTTGGAGACAAACAGAATGGGAATTTCTCAAGCGAGATCTACCACGGCTACGAAAGAAACCACACCGTCGGGTTTAGGCGAGAGGCGACAAAACAGATCCTTTGGCGTATAACTTCCGAACGACTCCTCTAGGGGGAGGAGGCGAAGGAGTGGAAGTGGTGGAATTTTTATGTAACTAAAAATTCATCCCTTAAGTGGCGAAGAAATTTTATTCTATCAGAGTACTGAAACATATTTTGTCCTGTTAATGTACCTGGAGTATATTTGGCTGTCGAGATACTGGGAGTATATTTGAGGTTCATATTGAGACGTTTTCGGTGCCGGTTTAGTCATATGTTGACCAAGAATTAAATAATGTACTGGGATAATATAAATGAATACCCGCGCAACGCTGGGTCTTCAGCTAATATATATGCCGACCTCCTGTGGTGTAGTGGCTAGCGTTGTTGCCTCACAGCCCAGAGGTCCCGGGTTCGAATCGTGGCATGGGCTTGGATGTTTGTGTCGTCATGGTCGTGAAGACCGGGATTAAGGATTAAGACTGTTGGAGGAGCGATACGATGACCACGTGTCACTCCAAACTCGGAATGTGTCATGCAAGATGACAGTCCGCAGTCGACTCGGTAGGCCCAGGCTCTCAATGGGCTGTAGAGCCAAGGAGAAAGCAAAACAAAAAAACACACATATATATTGTAACATGGAAAGTTACGTAGAACAATGCAGTCTCATGTATCGATAGAATATCGATAGGAAGGAAAAGGAAGAATTCAAAGGAAAGGAAGATAGGAAAGATTGTTTGGGTCCGTGATTGCCTATCAATCATATCAGAGTCTGGTGTTGGAAGTAATAACGCAACACTCAAGAGGTAAGTAAAGTATATTAAGAGAAAAGTATGGAGTAGACCAGGACCTCCATCCTAGCCGACAATCGACAGAAGACTGTCCAGATTCTCCCGAACTTTCCAAGGAGGGGGTAAATCTTCATACATCAAATCCACGCAGTTTTGAAGTGGGGATCCAATGAGAAATTATAAATGGCTGCCAAAAGTAGTTGACTTGCATTCTCACGCTTGGGTCAGGATGCAAGTTGAAGCTGCAGACTTTTCGATGAGCTAAGCCAGACATTCGTCGCCACCCACTGGCCGCATGGATCGTATTGCATCCTGTCTGTGCTTAAGCTCCTTCATGAATAAATAATAATTTAGATTCCCTCAAATGATATTACACTCCCCCCCTTATAAGAATCAGGTTAGGTCTGATGACAAATTCTGATTCAGGCAACCCTTATCTATACGGGTTGTTCACTCTACTAACAGCATCAGTCTCCTGAGGGGAGCTACACTCCGCGACCTGATTGGAAAGCTCGTTGGAACTGGAAATTTTAGTTATAAACATAGTTTTGAAATACTCAATTGGCAATAAGCACTTGTAGACGTGGTCGGCCCATGGTCTAATTACAGTACAATGTTTATACAATTTATTACAGAGAATAATTATAACAAGGATTATAACAATTATACCCAACACTATTATCTGAAATACAAAAATTACATACATATCAGCATTTTTTTCTTTAACAGTTTGTGAGGAAAGTTCTTTTTGGATTCTCTCCATTTCACTTAAACTATCAGCATTATTCCCAATATCATTTAATACAATGTTTTTATTCTTCACTTCAGTATCTGTATTTACAAATCTTATAGCTTTATTATAACTAGATATTATGTGTGGAACAAAATCGTATTTTACACTGACATTAACCTCTGACAGTGACATTAATGTTACACACTTGTTAAATGCCTTGCAGTTATTTCCTAATGTAATTCTACCTTTGTCAGTTAAATTTACACGAGTAGTGTTTGTGTTACAGTTTATGGTTAGCGTGTCTGTGCTAGGTGCTACAAACAAATATTGGTTATTGTTTACTGAAAAGAACAGAGTAGTTTCCAATTTCATAAATTTTAGTTCGCAGCATTTAGGATGTACCTTAGTAGAGGGATGTAACAATTCTTGCAGACAATTCATATTTGATTCAGGTTTAGAATATAAAGGAATATTATTTTTACATAAGTATGAATTTACTGTCCACACATAACAATTAGATAACTCTATAATAGAAAGTTTTCCAAATTGAACCCTCACTGGGTCAGCAAAAATGAAGTCCTCTTTTGAGTTGATATAAGCATAATGAGATTGATTATATTTAAAAGGGAATTGTAACATTCTAAAAATCTGATAATGTATATTATCTATGACAGGAACATGTATTACGTATACTAATTTATGCTGATATATGTATATATTTGGAGGAATTATATTAATAGTGTCAAAAGAAATAGACAGCGGTGAATCTAGCCCATGTACATTATCTATCAAGTCTTTATTTAATGCTCTTAAATTTATTAACTCAGATCTAACTATGCCTTTTTTACTATCAGCTAATATTTCTAAAATTAATCTTAGAAAAGTTTCAAATTCATTAATTCCTCTCTAAACTAAGTTAATATAAGAAGTAATCAATCCGATTTCATTTATTTCTAGTTCTAACCTACCCAGTTTATCAAATAAAATAAATTGAAAAGATTCAATTTCTTTCTTTAATTTGTTTTCGTTCTCCACTATTTTGTTAAAATTATCATCAAATTTATGTATAGTGGATTTGACGACTACCAATTGTTCGTCTACAACATGTTTAAGTTTTAATTGTTCGTTATCTAACGATTGTATCTGTGAGTTTATTCTATTAGCATCCGAATTACTCATTACACCAAAAATATTTTTTAAAATGGAACCTCCAAAATTAAATAACCCTCTTTTCCATCTACTGTTTTTACTAGAATGAATAGTTTGGAATTCAGGATTAATCTCTATTAAATTTCCTACCAATTGTTCAATGAAACCATTTTTCGATTTCAAGAATTCATTAAACTGGGTACAATCGGTCAGCAGAAACAGAAATGTATTATTGACTTTAGAGCAAACCTTCAGCAAATTTTGTTCAGGCATACTTAAATTTCTCCATGAATCTGCCAGTACTTGTATATCAATAAATGTGGCGAGATTTATTTTACTACCAAACAATTGCATGCTTCCTTCGTATTGGAAATAAATTCCGGCGTCCCCCTGGAGTTGCTCTACTGTTGACAAGGCCACCGTGGTCGTCAACAGAGTCAGCAGAACTGTCTGACCTCTCATGTTTCAAGGACGCTCGTACTCAGGCCTAAAAACACATGAGAGCATCAGATTCTTACAGCTATGGTCTAATTAATAAAACAATTAATTAACCTAATAATAATACCTCTTTCAAAATAAGGTAAACTAAATGAAATATTTAAATACTTTTCTATATCAACTGTTTTCTGAAGAATGACAATAACATTCATTGTAGTATCTATTACTACTTTCTGACTAGTCTTTTCAACATTAAAAGAAACTTATTTCACATCTGTACAGTAATGTTTTCATTCTTTATCTATCTCGTTTGGCTGCTTTCGCTTGGAGTCAACTGTCAGTTCATTTTCCTTCGGGTCCTCTCTCCATCGGTAATGCTTCAGTCTGTCTGTATGAACCTCAAATGTTCGTTTCCCTTTCTCGGGTCGAATAACTGCATTGGGAAATTTTATAGCTTCTATTATATAAGGCCCCGTATATTTGGTGTCTAATTTGTGTCTATTTTCCCTTCGCATTAACACCTTTTCTCCTGCCTTAAATTCAACTGCCCTAAAAGGCACTCTTTCCTTCTGTGTTTGTTTGGCACTAATCAGTTTCTGTCTAGCAACTTCGTGACATACTTGTAATTTGTTCCTAATTCCGATTAGGATATCATCAAAATTATACAAAGGTTGAGGAGGCTGTTGAAAGATTCCCGGTAATTTACAAATCCTTCCAAATAACAACTCGTAGGGTGTGAATTTAGTAACCGAATGAGGGGTAGTATTATAGACAAACGTGGCAAAAGGCAACCACTCATCCCAGGACAAAGTTTTTGGATTTACATATGTTCTCAGATAATTCTCTAGAGTAGCGTGTGTTCTCTCTAGGGCGCCAACCGACTGGTGGTGATAAGCGGTAGAGTGGATTTTTTCTATCCGAAAAAGTCTACATACCTTCTTAAACACCTCGCTCATGAAGTTTGAACCTTGATCGGTTAGTACTATATCCGGAATCCCGTATATCAAAATAACTTTCTCTACAAAAGCTTTGGCAACTGATTCCGTAGTCTGATCTTTCATTGGCGCTGCTATAACATATTTGCTTAAATGGTCTTGAATCGATAAAATGTATCTGTTACCTTTTTCGGTTATGTCTAAGGGTCCTATTATGTCAAGGGAGAGTTTTTTCCAAGGCACCTCAGGTGTGTTTGTAATTTGCAATTGTTGTTTCAATCTAGTTGGTGGCTTTATGACCTTGGGTGCAGCGTAAGCAAGGACATGTTCGTCTGTCAAGTTGATAAGCAAACAAATGTATGTCCCGCCACGGCATTCGACAAGGCTATTAGCACACATTAAACCTGGCTGTATTAACTGACTCTCGATCATCCGCAATCCTTTCTCTTTCGTTTTAAATTCTACAACAGTCTCGCTAAAGGGAGGAATAACATTTCTACTTATTAAAATTAAACCACTGCTACTTAAAAACTCTTGACCTAGTATTAGATCTAGTCCTCTAGGTAATTCTCTAACTGCATAAAATTCATGCAATTTTTCCTCCTGAACATTCTCAATTTTCATTTGAATTGTGCCAAGTACCTCTAATTTGTTCCCTGTTATTCCCCTTATTTGTAACATTCCTTCTTTAATGTTATCTTTGTCTACCAGACTATCTAAGCATACCAAATTCTTACTGGACCCTGTATCTATGAGACCTATTCCTGTCCCACCAATTAAGTGATCAGACTTCACTTCTACACAGTAACGAGACCATGGACGCAAATTCTCTCTTTCGGCAGGGCCTATAGCCGGAGAAGCCGAATCGATTAATTGATCTTTAGTGCGCGCATATGTATTAATCTCTTCGGTTTTCTCTCCCGACCTATCGCACTTTACTATGCGTCCCTCCAATTTCTTTTGTTTACCACGTGGTACTGATGTGCCCATTTTTTTGCCCACTTAAGCATTACGGCTGGCACAGAACTTGCGATCTCTCTCTCTGTGTTTTTGACTGTACATGCCCCAGTCATAACCGCGGACTCTGTTCCCGGTTCTACTATTTCGTCCTCCGGAGGATCTTTACCTTCGTAATCAACATTACGCACTGCCATGGCCTTCATACAGTTACCTATAGGATTTTTACTTGTGTTTTGGACATATGCATAAGAACCGCTTTCTTCTATTCTCCGTTTCCCGCTAAACGGAAGTGCATTATCCCCTTTATTTACCACTGAATCTATATTTGCATGTGTCTGATAATTGTACTCTACAGGCACTAATCTTGCCACACGGTAATAGCCTGAAATCTTCCGGTTGGCTAAGCGTTTTTTGACCAAGCTGGCTTTTCAAAACGCTCAGATTGAAGGCCTGTTTTACTACGATTTTTGCAATCTTTTACCATGTGACCAGTTGCTCCGCAGCCAAAACATATAACAACTTTATTTCTCTTATAATCTCTTTCGATACGTCCTCCTTGAAAACTATCTCTCGATGAACTCGCTTCCGTGAATCTAAGTACATTTCCTTTTTTATCTGTACTTCGCAAGAACTCAGATTTTTCTCCAGTTTTAAATTGTCTACTTTTAATCTCAATTTCCTCCTGTAATGCTCTTTCACAAATTTGTGCAAAGCTATTGTTTTCGGTTTGCTCTTTCACCATGTATCTAATCCTTTCGCCATATAAACCTGCCACAAAAACCATTTTTATCAATTTTCCCATTAGTTCTTGCCCTCCTCTGACATATGAGTTCGCAGGAACATTATCCCTTTGCTCCGATTTTGTCATACTGTCCTTAACTTCCCTCCTGATATCGCTAGCCAATTTATCTATCCTAGCAGCCCATTCGCAAACAGTTTCATTTGGTCTTTGCTTACTAGAAAATAAAATGGAAGCTTGATGATCTAAAGTTCGTTTAGTCAGATAATTTTCTTCCAAACAGCTTTTAATATCTTCCCATGAATCCCTTTTTACTCTTGAGAGGAGTTTCTCTTTAGCCTTTCCCACTATCTTAGATTCGACGAATTTTAAAAATAATTTATTTTTGTCCGGATCTATAAATTCCAATGCAGACTCTACACTTTCAGTGAAATTTCTAAGTTGAGAGGGAGTTCCATCGAAAGTTTCAGCAATTAATTTAATTGCTTCAGTCACCGGTATATAATCTTCCGCACTCATAGCGTTCAAATTTCTATCCTCCAACTGATTTCGCAAATCCAAATTGATTTTCGTATCAGTTTGTTCACCGAGTTCCTGAGATTTTACACTTTGAAGACGAGTTAAAGGCATAGACACAAATCTAGTTAGTCAAGCATGTATAATTATATTCACTTCTTTAAAAATATGGGCAAGACTCACCGTGTAGGAATACGAAGATAGAGAGAAATCGGTTGTGTCCTGTCCCTGAAGACGAGCTGTCACCCGTGGCCGAAGTTCGCCGCCGTCCAAATTTCCACGCGCGTGCTCGTACTTAGCGTCGCGTCGGCACGCAGCGTCCTCCCGTCCTTCCTTCCTCGCGTTGTCGGGTGTCGGATGCGGTGAGGTTCCCACGTAGCGTAATACCACGAAGTCGGCACACAGTTTAAGTGGCGGGCTAGTCACGAATCGGTTCTCCACTCGGTCGCTGTATTTCTTCAAACAGCACACACTTTTCACGAATATGGAAACACACTGTCCCAAAAATCAGGCTGGTTAATTTCGAGTGTTTTCCTCTATTCGTTAGATTTCTCTAGTAGTGTTGTCGTTATTCTCTGATTTATCCCGGAGCTGCCACCATCTCATGTATCGATAGAATATCGATAGGAAGGAAAAGGAAGAATTCAAAGGAAAGGAAGATAGGAAAGATTGTTTGGGTCCGTGATTGCCTATCAATCATATCAGAGTCTGGTGTTGGAAGTAATAACGCAACACTCAAGAGGTAAGTAATGTGCATTAAGAGAAAAGTATGGAGTAGGCCAGGACCTCCACCCTAGCCGACAATCGACAGAAGACTGTCCAGATTCTCCCGAACTTTCCAAGGAGGGGGTAAATCTTCATACATCAAATCCACGCAGTTTTGAAGTGGGGATCCAATGAGAAATTTTAAATGGCTGCCAAAAGTAGTTGACTTGCA
>CM067377.1:83926151-84012738 GCA_034510155.1 Eucriotettix oculatus
GCAGACCAGTTTGCGAGTTGCAATTGTTGAGGAACTGACGCAACTCGGGCCAACAATGTGGCCTGGCGAGACGTTGGATGATGCGCAAAGGGAGGGGGGAGTCGTCATGGGGTGATGGAAGCAGCAGGTTGTGTCGGCAGGACGATGAGAGAATGACCACACCCTGCAAATAAATTTTTTTAATGCTCTGATTGAAATTAAAACTATTAAAATAATTTTTTGGTGTTTTTATGAAAAATACCTGGCGCCCTAATGGAATTAAGAAATCCTCGAATACAGAGGAACGACGGTTCTGCTACAATATATATATATAGGTGAATTGTAAAATCATATTGTTATATATTTCAAATAAACCTTTTTATTTATTATACTTATTGTGTTCATTTATTAACATTATTTACAAAACATACATAGTCCTCAACAAATCACTGAATTAAATTCTATACTGTGTGCGTTGTCTTACTGATTCCGAACTGAGAGTATTCTTTTAATGACAAGGACTTTCTAGAAGGATCACATAAAAACTTCTAGCATTTATCATTATTTACGTCATTCCTTCGCCTTCGTTTGCTGTGCGTGCTACTGCACAGTGCTCTAACGTTAAATAAACGTTAAGAACCGCTACTAACTTGTGAGGTTGAATCATCTAAACCTCTAGATACTTTACAATGTAACTAGTCTTAATTATCAGAACCATTTTGTGTAATGCAGCCATATGCGTATACTTCAGACATATTTGTTCCGGAAAGACTCTGAGAATAAATTCCTGCTATTGATTCAATTAACACGAAATAGTTTCAATTTCGTTTCTTAATTATTCTGTTGACTTCCGTGAGTGACAATCTTAAGTGCCTTTCTTCTATATTACATAACCGTTTTATCTCTCTACGTTGAAAATATCACAAAAAACTTCGTAATATTGTTATTAAACGTTATAAATGTAAAAATATTTCATATTCTACATATACTATATATCCCAAAAAAATGAACGTAATACAGATCAATTTTGCGCATGTACTTTTATATCGAGTCTGGCTTAGTTTAGTGGTCACGGGCAATTACAGAGATATGTAAAAACATTACCACCGATTTAAATACGATGTGCTGCAGACTGAGAGGAAGGGGATACATTAGGATGTTACGATACTCTAATTGGACGTTAATTCGATGAGTTCACGAGATGTGCAATGTAAATAGCCGTACTATAACAACTTGTGTGCTCAACACGTTGATTGGAAAACTTTACAGGCGATTGCCCGATCACGTTTAAACACAACGCTTCAATACACGCACGATACCGGTACACATGGAAAAATAAAAGACCTTCATATGCGATATTATTATAATTAAAATCAATGACACCAATTATAAAACCGATGTTTTATTTGCAAATGTTTTTGAATTGTTCACATTGATCCATCGAACTTTGTAACTTAAAATAACAGTCAATGATTAATACAGAATTAAATTGTTTAATTCCATTTTTTAACTGATGAGGTCTGCCGACGTGCAGCTGCAACGTTTCACACACGCTTAAGATAAGTTATTGTACTCCATTTGGTTGTCTATGTGGCCATTATTAATTACTCAATACAGTTAATACAGATCTAATAAGGAACATGTGTATTTAATTTTACCTTACCGTATTTTTCAATTATTTACTGAAATATTATAGCTGTCTGCGTACAGATAAAAAAAATCCCATCTATTAAAACAGTACTGAACTGAAAATGACGATGGCAATCAAACCACAATAAACGTTAGATGCTACTGTTTAATGCCCTTGTTTTTATTTGCGAACTTATGACATTTCGCTTGACACAATTATGTATGTAGTCCCCGAGAGTACTTAGTCAAAATTTCAGCACAGCTCAGGGGGATCTCAAACGTGGAGTAATTAATTTTAATGAGGTTTCTTACAATTGCAGTAAAGGTGTAGGAAATTAAATTCATAACTTCCTCCTCCATTGACATGTGGAAAAAAATCTGCGTTTGATGTTTCTCCAGAAACGTTTTTTTTAAATTGGTCGTGAGGTTTCTTCACTCAAACCATAAAAACGTTTAAATTCTAGAACGTCAAGTCGAAATAGCGGCACAGACTACAAGCAAAATATATGAAAATGTTTCTACAACTTAACACCGAATGGTTTCTTTCACTGCTTATATAAAAGTTCATGACAAAATCATTAATTCATGAAGTACAGCTCAATGACGGAAACTTTTCAAACCAAGCTCGTAATGGTATAAGAGGGCTGAAGGACAAGTTGTTCAGTAAAATTTTCAATAATACAGAAACATACTTATTCTTTCTGCTACTTGGGAAGCGTAATTACTTGGGATGTTAGAAATATAGGAGACATCAAGACATAAGGATTTCGCGAAAAAGAGGAATTTACTTACGGGAAATATAATGGTGAATATTAGGAAATTGTTCTAAAAATGTTCGTAATGAAGAGTGGCGTTTTGTATGGGTGCAAAACGTGGACGATAGGAGTTTCTGAAAGAAAAAGAATAGAATCCTCTGAAATTTGGTGTTTTATGAGAACACTGAAAATCATATGAGTGTATAGAATCATTATCGAGGAAGTTCTAAACAGAATAAAGGAAGAGCGAACAATATGGAGGACGTAGACCAAGAGAAGGGATAGATTAATAGGCCACATTTTAAGACACGAAGGTCTTGTAAAACTAGCAATTGAGGGAAACTCCCACCGTTTACGTTTCTCACCCATCAAAAGAAGCTACACAAAAAAATCACAAATTCACTATTAATTCAGAAAAGTCTCTAAGAAGAGGAATACTACCTTCCATTACAAAAAGTCCACTACGAATGAGTTTTGAACATAATATTGAAGGGTTGATTGAAGTGAGCGTCAATTGATTGACTCAATCTGTTGATAAAAATGATTTATTCGTCTAGGGTGTCTTTATAAATGTTAAATAATGATTGAAGACTTTTGAATAAGAGAAAGTAAACTTTATGGTTGTATGAATATGTACACGCGTCGAAGTGCCAGTGGCTACCAATATTTGTTTCCAGTTTCAATAGTGACGGAGCTTCTATGGTTTTTGCTCCTTTATTGTCGGTTCGTTTCTTTGCTCTTGCATATTATAAAAAATAACAGACAACTATGCATCCCGGTCGTTGTTTCATGTTCTGTGCATCGAGCCCAGAAAGCAAACATCGTCCAACTGCAGCCCAAACTATGAAGTAAGCTGCGATGCGGGTTGCATCCCTGCTTTTGTGTAATATTGATAGACCCAGACAGATTCGTCCGAACAACACCACATCAAAAATTATGTTCACAGTAAAATTGGGAGCATTTAATGTCTAAATTTTAGAAAAAGACGAACTTTTTTCTAACAAGTATCTTTGCGGCGTTTAGCAAAAGAACAAACATTTCAACATATTTAATTGTATCTAGAGGAATTCAGAACGTCCATACCCTAAATGAGAAAATAACTTGAATTTTCGTTTTGCAACTGATCAACTAGAACACAAATTTAAATCGAAAATAACTTTATTTTAGCGCGATGTATTTTAATTTTCCAATTGTTTCATACTTTGTCGTCCTGGATTTTTTTTATCATTTTATTTTTTCTGTAGATTAACTATTTGATAATTATAAGCCTTCAAATATATTTATATTTGTATTTTGCATTAATGTAACAACACTCAAAATGATGTAAATTTTCTCAATATTCTTAATCTATTTTGATTTGACAATAATAAATAAGAATTCATTTTTCAGTGCCATTTTTAGAACTAACAGTTTGCTTTTACCTTCATACTATTGATTAATTGGTATTACTGTTAAAGAGAATTCAAGTCATTACTAACAGAAAACCATAACAGTCTCATAAATGTATTTATTGTATTTATAATATTTAATGTAGCTTTCGACTTTTTGTCATATTCGTCATTTTCAGTCTCGGAAATAGAAACGCAATATGCGGAAGTCATAAACTTACTTAAACATAAATTATAGATAACAGTATTATATCAATATGTGGTACATATCGACATCGTAGTATGGAGAAGGTTGGCAATGCTGTCTGGCGGCAAAAAAACCCTGCATTCAAGACAGTTAATATGATACTGTACAAATGTATGAAGATCTGACTATGTGAATACAAATTGTTAATGACGAGGCACTGGGTTGCTGACAACAAATGTTGTAAATACAATAAATACATTTGATCAACATGCTATTACTAACCCGTCAAGTAACGGATAAGCTATACATCTGTTAATACACTTGATAACGTATGAACACAGATATATTCATTTGATAAAGAATTCAATTGACAAACCGTTAGAACTTTATACGTTACCGCAGAAATCAAATTTAACATATAAAGCTTACAACAGTCGTAAATTATATTAATCACTATACGTGTTTTATTTGGATCCTTAAATGGAAATAGTGTATACTATAATATTTTAACAAATCGTTTTGAAACAAAAATTACGAGAAAGATTATTAATATAATCATACTCAAATATGGAAAAATTGGGACTAGACGAGGAGTCGAACAAGAGTACTCAGCTTCCCGGGCGGAAACACTACCAACTGAGATATCCGCGTTGGCCAAATCCCTAAACCCCATACTCCGTAAAACGCAGGAAACTACAATAAATGAATCTATCTTGAAAATTTTCAAGCATCACAGAAGAATATATGTTATCTCATGACTAATTTTAGTCATAACATTCGTACGGAATTAATGTTTTCAAACTTCACATTTAATTATTTTCTCCAATATTATTGAAGAAACTCTGAAGAAAATTTCATAAATTAAATTGTGTATTCCATAAATGCTGGAGGAGGAAAGTCCCACGAATGTATCTGTACTGAAGTAAAAACTTTGAATTAGTTTACTTTGAATATTTAAATAGGAAATTTTTAACTGTGGTGAGACTCTATATTACTTATCTAAAGAGTTAAACTTATTTCAGTCAAGTTAACGAATGATCATACTTGGGCAATACTAGGATCGATGCTCAAGTCACCTAACTCATTTTGTAGACGACGAAAAAAAAGTAGGAAAGATATCTTCATTTTAAAATTCCCGATTACTGGGAAGAAAGTAAGAAGAATTGGAGAGCGACGGTCTCGTTCGTCACGTCCTTTATCTAATCTGTCTGCTGAAGGCGAATGTGGGAAGAACCTGCAGGGAATAGAGCTCAGCTTTCCTTGATCGGATTCTGTTTCTTATGTCCAGGAAAATATTTTTCCTCTACTGCCATTTCGACAACCTAATTCCATGTGAAAGGCATGAAAGGAAACTTTATGTATTTTTTGGCATATATTCACCACTTTGTTCGTTAGAAAAAATAGTAATTCCTTTCTGATAATAAAAACGTTTATAACTAAACGCTTTGACTTTCAAAACAAATTATTTCACTTTAAATGAAATAAATTTCTAAAGTATTTTTGCACATTGTAATAATACAGTTATCATTGTCGCGTATCCAATGGTGCTCGAACCCCAGAGTATTAAGCTTATTTTAAATAATACGGAAACAAAAAAATTATTAATTTATCTTAATTTCATCATAACCACCGCTGTGACTCAGTATCTTAATCGAGTCAATAAATCTAATTGTACCTTAACTAAGCACATTACACTTCGGCCACATTTACTTTACAGAAATCGTATTTACGGTAAAAATAACGAACATCTGACAATTAATTAACTGTCCTAGCAAATAAATGTGAAAACGAAAAGAAACGCTATGAACGCATTTATCTACGTAAAATTTCGTTTAATAATATTGTGTCATAAATAAGACAGTCTGGAAATCATCTGAGTAGGCTAATGCCCTGCGTCAGTTGTCCGCCTAGCGGAAAGAAACAAAAACAATATTTATTCAATTTCTCTTAGAAGAACCATTATGGTATTTAAAATTTGGAGGTAATTAACTCGGTGTGTCTACGATCTTCCCTGAAAGTGTTTCGTGGACTACAATTCCCGTCGGTAAGGTCGAACAACAGATTTTCCCAGAGGGCGACTACACATGCACCAGTATTATGTCCACAGTTAACTGGAAATGTAATAGGACTAACCGACCATATTATTCCTCACTCTCGGAGAGCGCGTTTTGCAGGTTCAAGAAGAGTAGCGGGTTCGCATTCTTCTCTGGTCTCACTCAGTTAATATCAGGAATTGGTACAAGCCACTCCAGCTTCATCAGAGAGACAGCCGAGTAAACGTTTGAAACGAAATTATTGAGCTGGGCCCTTTTTCAAAACGCAGCAGTAGAAGGTGGCCCGCCGACATCTTCCCACGATCGATATTTCTTGGGTGCGGACTAAAATATAAATATAACAAACATACATACGTTTAATTAGTTTACTATAATAAAGAATTGAAGTCTTTATTTGCGAAACCAGATTACACATAGTCCAAACAATTGCCTATTTAAAGAAACCAAGAAAATAAATGTCCGGCAGCTCTGCTTCACTATACAACGGCCTCAGAAGCTGGATTCCACATGCAGCGGCGAATGGCAACGCCAGTAGTCGATAGTCGTCAGCAAGCTACTGAGACTCACCCCTTGGAGTGCGACCCACATTGCATAGATAAATACACTGAATTGACGGGGAGGTAGAGCGACGGCCTCTAAATGAAAAGAAGGAAATTCTCTCCCATAGCGAGTAACTCGGGACTATATATATAGGTGGTGAGAACAGCGCCGAGGTAGGAGACCCGTACCAACCGAATTTGTACATAATAGATAATTATTATACCGCCCAAGAAAGTGGATAACTATGTAGCTAAAATTAATTGTTAATATTTTGTCGTACTTCGTTGACCAAAACCGGTTGTTTAAGGATCAATATTATTCTAATGATAACAGTTTGGAGTATTTTCACTACTGGATATATATTAACGTAGGTTCAATTATGGCAGTAAGCCAAGAAATAAATTACACGAATATAATAACGCCTATTACCAAATCTTCACATACTGAGGCTGACTTAGCTGATGGGTTACTGAAATTAACTTCTTATTAATTATATTTAGTTTTACCTTGCTTGTAGTTTTCATAAAAGTGCGTGGCTATATATCTGGTTGTGTTGTCACTGGCATTAAGTGAAGTGTTTCATGTGAAGCAATTTCCGCTGTTTATCTCAGTTCAGACGCTATTATATGTTCATTACAAGCTTCGTATGATTCTATGATTGAGGTAATTAATTCCTGATTCACTTTAATAATCATTGGCTAGTTGATTATAGCGAGTTTCGTTCATGGAAAGGCTAATTTTCTGCAGGAGGAAGTTGGGAAATGTATGAGTTAATGGGAGGGTTTATTTTTTTTAGGGTAATAGACTACATGTGAGTAATCCACATGCTAGAAACTACCCTTTAATAGAATAGAAAAGGATTTGCAACTCGGAATATGGAAGGAAGGGAGAGGAAAGGAGTCAAGGGGTCCAGGGCTATAGTTTTTTAATCCTGCCGTTATTCGCCTAAAAATGATGCAGGGCAAACCCTAGAAAATCTGTATCAGGTGAATCGGACTTTTGGTACTTGTCCCACTCCCTTCCGATGAGGGGAGAGGAATTTGCTGTGGGGGTGCAGCATTCCCTTCTACATGACTTGATCTGTTTTAGAGGCAGCTGGTCGTATTCTCTAGGTCTACGGAGCTGGAGCATACCTCAGCTTCTGTGAACCTTAGGTGAACATCACAGAGTTCTTACCTGAGAATATACTTAATGGCAAGGGTGAGTGCTTCTGGGGTGAGAATATTATGTATCTTCTTGTGTTTTTCGCAAATAGTTCAAAGTCTAATGATGGGGTAAGATGCTCGGTTATCTCTGATGAATTTAATGATTCAATGGCAACTAACAAGAGCATTCTTCAGCCACAACGGTTGAAACATATATGTTACTGATGGCTTTACAATTTTTCCAACGACCACCCATCCGATTTCACTTTGATTTCGACTAACACTCTCATGGCGATCAACTCGCTCTCCAATCAATGATGTAGAAATGGTTGCGTCAGTGGCATTCTTTGGATGATAAAAAACAACCAACAATTCACTATCTGTTAGATCCTGGCTCATGGTCTAGGATGATTCGGCACGAGGTTAGGCGCGGGGACGTTTCGTGGCGAGAAACGACAAAATCGTGGACATTTGTTTCTAACAAGTTATTTTATTCAAATACATATCTCATATTAATATTAGTAAATTGTAAAACAGCCTATATTTCAGGATAAAAGTGATATAAACTTTATTAACAGTAGTTCTTACACGACGTTTCGTTCCTAAATTTTAGAACCTCATCTTGTGCGATTATAATAAAAATGAAAATAAATATTTACAATGTAATATGTGTAATACAATTTTTTATTTATAAAATGAAAAATTCATGGAATCCAGAAACTAAAATAGATAAAAATAAGCATATTGTTAGTGGAAAAAGTAAAGAATGAGTTAATTATGTATAGAGTAAGTATTTTCATAAGTTGTGCAATCTTATTATTACCAACATTTACATTTCTAATAACCCTGATGTAAACTTCACAGAATCTGCCAAAGGAACATGACTAAATATTTTAGTAATGTTGAAGCGTTGTTATCAGACAAATAAATACATAAAATTTGTAATAAAAAATAAATGCATTATTAAATTATTGATCAATTAGAAATTAATTTGAAAAGACTTGGTGAAGAAAATTCCGTGGACAGCAGCACTTTTCACCAATAGTTTCTAACTTCTGGTAATATTGCCAGAGCCTATGCTCTAGCTAAAATACATAAACCTAATTTATGACTCAGAATTATCGTTTCTTGTGATAACAGCCCTCTTCATAAAATTTCTATACTTGTATATAATTTCTTCAATTAAGGCCTCAATGAGGAAAATAATTTTACAATCAAAACGTCTTTATAGTTTTTTGACCCTTTAATCGTCCCTAATGATCATGATATAATATCATTAGATCAATTGTTCTTATTTAATTTTATACCTCATGCATTAATTATACCAAGTTTCAAAAATAGATGGGATAACTACTTAACTACTTTTCCAATTTGACAAAAATTCGTTAAATGTAATTATAAATTTCACTTATTTTTCGTTAAATTACATTTACCATCACGAAATCAGTGGTTCTAACTCGGGAATTTTTCTTCGTCCTTATTTCGCGCAAATGGTTGTGAGCGATTTGGAAACAATATGTATTACATCTTTAGATTTAAAATCACTGATATATTTAAATTATGTTGACGTTATTTTGTATTATCCTGAGATTCCACATAATACTTTTAATAATTACAACACTGAAAGAAACTTACAATCGAAATTGTAAAAGATCGCCTTGTCAACTTTCTTGATGATTTGGTTATTGTTATTATCAATAAGATAATTATTAATTGCTATCAAAAGATCTGCTTACTCAGGAATAATTCTTAATTGAATGTAAATTAAACCATTATCCCAAAAGAAACTATGGTTTATAATTTAGTAAATTGGGACGTCAGAATACCTCGTCAGCGCTATCATAAATTTAAACTGGTCAAAATCGTAAATAAAATTCTTCTTAATACTCATTCTATTTAAATATATTAAAATTTGGTTGACTAAATTAAATATAAAATTAGTAATTTACCATTAAAAATGCCCAGTAAGAAGTTTATAAACACACACAAATATGTATATCTCTCCTCATTTTTGAAAAAAATAATACTAACTTAAGGACTTATGGCGTAATGAATTATAATATCCGAATTACATTTAAATCTTGCAATACTTTAAGCTATGTTAAAATATTAAAAATAAAATTAATAATTTCGGTAAGCAGAAGGCTATATACCAAATTAATTGTTTAGATTGTAATTACAGTTTAATTAATCAAACTAAACGCACATTAAATATCCGCATTAATGGGACTTGAAATAATTAAAATTTTATATAGAAAATTATTCACTTTTGTGGAAGCATATATATTGAAACATCCATAAAATTAATTGGAAAAATATTATAATTTCAGACATAAAATATAATATTTATTCTAGACTGATGAGTGAGGTGAATCACATCATAAAAATTCGACATTTTAATTATAAAGAGACACAAATATTTTAAACAAAATTTAAAACGACTAATTTTATAAAAAATTCTGTTTCACTCAAATATTTCTATTGTTATTCTGAACACAAAAATACTCTCCTGAGTTATTGTAACTAATTGTACTATGAATAAATAATTTTGCATCTTCAAATATGATTGGTCTAGCTAATTCGTCCTAAAAAATTAGCCTAATATTTATTAAATACAGTTACGACTCTTTTTCCATATTTGTGTAATTCATCAGGTAAATTATAATTAGAAAACATATACAAACGCAGATGATTTTGTGTCGTGGGCTCCATCCAGCGACGCTTACAACCTAATGGTCATAAATTTATTTAATAAATATTAACTTTGTGCTGATGAATTGGCTAGACTTGTATCTATGCTTGCGTTATTTCTGCCTCTTCGCTTGTAGACATGCACGCGTAAAATGTTCATCCGTTTTAATTCCTCGATTCCGTGAGTAAATTTTTTTATAAGAAAATTGTATTATGCATAATATATTGTAAATAATTATTTTGTATTTTTAGTTTTATTCACATTAAATAAGATTCCAAATTTAGGAACGGAACGTCTTGTTCGAACTACTGTTATTAAACATTATCTTAATTTTTTCTTACTTATATATTGTTTTACTATTTAATTACTTACAAACACTCGGATATTGTAACTGATGATAAAAATGTTTAGGAATATATTTTAAAAAATTATGAATTTTAATTTATATGTTTTGTAATGTTCGGTGAGTTTCAGGCCAAAACGGCCGCTTTATGTCTAGTAATGTTATACGAGTTTCGCACCGAAATGGCCCACGCCGAACCGGCTGCGTCCAATCGGCCGCGCCGAACGGTCTCAACCCGTCCGGCTCATGCGGGCATCTTGAGAAACGAGCTTTCTAATAAAGCCGCTAGACTGGAAGACTCTTTGCAAATAAACCACTTGGATCTTCCTACCTGTTCAAAGAAAGACTTAATGATCGGGTGCATCGATCCCCTGATAGATGGTTGTATTAGTAATAGAAGAGGAAAAAATTCAGAATTTTTTTTAAAGAAATGGAGTCCTTCAAAGAGATATCCTATTCACTTGACATCTCAAGAAGACAGCAGAACTTTATTGCAAGACTCAGATTTTTCCGCTCCCGCCTTACAGACTAATTTCTCTTCTCTAGGTCTCCTCAGCACTTCTACGCCGAGTTTAACACCGCCCTGACTGTGACGCACGTCCTTTTTAACTGCCCCCGCTATGACACTATCCGAAGGTTCACGATTACTAACCATCCCAGGTGGGAACTGTATTCTTCTCCAGTGGCGGTAAACAATCTTCCAAATTTCATTTCAGAAATTGGTGTCTATATGTGCCTTTTTGATCGTTTTTTCTCTATTCTAAGAGTGTCTGTCTCTTCTCGCTCGTTGCATTGTGTTATTCGCTTTTCCTATGTAATTTTTTATTTATTATTGTTAATATTTTTTATAGTCACCAAGAACGTCAACTGCTGACGCGACTATAATCTCAATAAGAAATATATATATATAGTTAACTTTGTTACCTAATAAAATAATACTAATATTTATATTAACCCACAAACAAATTTAATCGTTACGGTTATTAAATTAATACTCTTGGTACCTTCAGAGAGCCGAAGTTACCCCAACTACCCATAGAGAGTCGAAATTACATCCGCTACCCTAAGTTAGTCAAAAATCTTGCCAGTAATTTACTGACTGGCTACACGAGTGAACAACACTCTCGGCACCCAGGCTTAAAGTGCTAGTTAGCGTTTGTTCCTGGATCGTAAGTAAAAACTGTACAAAGTTTGTTAAAAATTGCTCCACGAGTTGAAGAATGAACACGGCACTCTATTTAACCACATTCTACCGCCAACATAACCGGAATGTTCTAGCACCGATTTAAACGCGTCAATTTGCATAACTTGTTATAAACACCATTCTCGGTCGTTCTGATATTAGTTTCCTGTAAACGCATTCTGCCCCCACCTCTACAGTCATTAGGGGCTCAAATTAGGCAATTTCGAGAATAACACTATCAAGTTGCGTGACCAGGAAAGTTTTATTCGAAGTTTAAATTAGTATAAATAACGTATAAACATGCGCCCTTATTTACTATAGGAACTTTAAAATAAATATGTATTCAAAGCAATAAAGGTCATTAATAATAAATTTTTGTACGGAATAATTTATACGACCAGCATATCACGCTTTGACATTAGATTAAGGAAAATAAAATGGCTTGTCAGATGTTTCAATCCATGTATGTGATTTGGCATTAAATTCAAATTATACGTTTTAGTTAATAAAGTTTTCAGTTGCTCTCAGTTATGAGCATGTAAATTCACAGAAGTAAATTTGATGTAATACTTCTACAGGAAAACTAAGCGAGACAAATGCCTGAGATGTGATTTGAGTTATTCCAGACGAAGTTTTGCAGATCTGCCGTATTATCGAACGGAGGCGTGTAGAACATTTCATCAAAACAGGAGTCAAAGACCCAGTCAGTCAGTTACCCCCGGCAAGTCTTTTAAAGTTATTTTCCCCTCGACAGCAATATTCTCCCCCTTCCGACGTTTCACCGAGGAGCTGTTGGCAATTCCTCTCTTTGTCTTCCTCTCTTCTTGCATCACAGGACTGATTTTCTGCTTTGTTGCAATCTTCGACCTGCCACACGCGAGCAAAATATATCAGTCCACACTTCGTTCTAACTGTTCCCTTCACCAACAGAGATGAATATATCATTTATTCGTGTAGGAGCCGAAACCATTTCAATATTAATATTGCTTTCTATACTTCTTTTGATGTCAAGTCGGATTGTGCATAACGATTTTGAGAAGCAGGAATCGGATTTATAAATTTAGTCTGCGTATGAAGTAGAAAGTTAGAACTTTACCTTTAAAACTAGTATTTCATGTGTTTATTTAGTTATATTATTATGCTGGTACATAGTTTATAAATTTATAATCTTAATAATTACCAATTTTTATCAACCTTGATTAATTGAATTTTGGATTTCTTCAAAATAATTTGTCAGTAGATTTTAGCCTAAGTCATCTCATATTCAATTTTATTTTAGTTACAATAAGACCCTAAATTCAGATTGCAACTTATGACAAAAAATATATTAAAAATGAAATTGACTACAAGTTGAAGAAGCCTGAAGGCCGGATGGTAATAATATACTGTTTTGAATAAATTGGAAAGTTCTATTCTTTGAGACGGATGAAAAGAGGGTTCATTAAAATTATTAATTAATAATTCATTGAACCCGTCATTTACAACAACTGTTACGTTACCCGAAACCCTGTCCACCCGATGGGTCGTTTTTCTCATAAATGTTACGGTTAAATTTAAAAGACGGTACGTAAACGAAGTTAATGTACAGAAGAACATTATGTTTCTCAATCAATCAAACTTTTTAAAAAATTCACGTAAAAAGTAAATTCATCAACACGATTCATCGTGGACTTAAGAAGGTTTAAAATCTTATATGATTCTATCTTAATTATCCTCATCCATTCTTATGTAATAATTATGTCCTGGCTTTACTTTAAAAACTTATCCTGTGTGGTAACTTACCTATACAGTTCAATGTTTGAGCTTCAGTTCTCATTCCTCATAATAATAACCCCATAACAAACAACAGAAATAGAGATATTAGAGACTCGTAAATATGAAATAATCACAATTAAGATGATTTATGGCAAAATATTAATTTCTCTCTCGAAACCTTATTAAACTGATGACGTTTTATCAAGTAATTAACAACATATTCATTCAACAAAGTCCTGGTATGTTTAGAGTAGCTAAATGAGAATTGTCGGTAACAGAAATTTCTGTCGGCAACAATTGTTTCTTGTCAGAAACAACACAGAGGAGCAGAAAGCAATTAACAGAACTCTAAAGAAGCTTGAAATATGTTTTTGTCAGAAAGATGTTTCGGACTGAAGTGAGATAAGTAAATATTTAAAAGTACTGCTTTAAACCAAATATTGACGAGAAACTCGTCTCTTCGTTTATGTAGTATCTCCGATTAACCGTTTTCTTCCATTGTTGCTAAGTTTGTATTTGCGACATTATTTTTCAGTAAAATAGCAATACCTAAAAAATTCATAATGGAGAATTTATGATCCTCGGGGTTTTCGTAGCCCTAAAGTAAAATTAATAATTAGACTACATTTGAATTGTGTGTGCATATACTTTTGTGTTCAGCGAGCAAACAGACAGACGGAAAGGGCTAAGCGGAAATCCCAAAAGGGATCAACGAAACCACTTAAATTTCCCTCACTGAGGTGAACAATTTCATTGCACGAGATATTTCACAAAGGAAGCCAACAAAGGGAGCAAATATATTGTCTGGATAAGTTGGTGGCAGAATTTTAGAACCGGGTAATCCCAAACTATAAAAACCAGGTGTCTCCAGTTTTGCATGAACTATGAAAAATGTATTTTTACACAGCCGGTGGGCGAAACGTAAATATATTTAGTTCTGGTTGGTAACAATGTAACTGAAGTGATTGGACTACAGGGGTGACGCGATGAGATTCCCAGTGAGAAGAATTGTATTTTATAGCGGGGAAGTTATGAAAAAATAGGAGAAACACAGCTTAATTCAAGAAATAATAGAAGTCAGAAGACAGTCAGATAAGAAGATGTGATAGGGATTAGGTATGCTAAACCATCCATTAACCTTTCAGTTCGAATTCATTTATATCAAGCAGCTTCAATTTTAATTTTACAGTAAACAATTTGTACACACATGATTAAGACATCAACGAGAGAGTCACATTTTTGAAAATTTACCATTTCATGTCCCCTTTTTTATGAGAGCTAAATTGCATCATAATGTCAAGAAATCTTCTGGTATCTTAAATAAAACCCTTAATGTAAAAAATGTCTGAGGAAATGTATAATGCCGAGAGAGACGATATCAACTTCACTGTGTTCTTGTTGTGATATTCAGTCCTAGACTGGTCTATGGATCCCTCCATGCTATATTATCCATGCGCAAGACTTTCCATTTCCGCAGAACCAGCACATTCCACATCCTCCTTAATCCTTGGCCTCCCTATCCAGTTCTTACCTTCGTGTCTTAAAACGTGGCCTATTAATTTATCCCTTCTCTTGGTCAACGTCCTCCATATTGTTCTCTCTTCCCCTATTCTGATTAGAACTTCCTGGTTAGTTTCTCTATCCACCCATCTAATTTTCAGTATTCTTCTATAGCACTTCATTTCAAAGGCTTCTATTCTTTTCCTTTCTGTAACTCCTATCGTCCTACTCTTGATATCTCCTTCCCTAGGTTATGTTGCCCAAGTTGTAGAATTCCTTAACTTCCTTAAAAATATCCCTTCCCAATCTAACACTCTTTGTTATTCCACTGTTTCCCATACTACACTCCATTACCTTGGTTTTCCCTCTATTAATTCTCATGCTGTACTCTTCCTCCAGGATCACTTTCATGCTATTTATTATGGTTCCAAGTATTCTTCTGACTCCCCTAATACCACAACATCATTAGCAAATTGTAGGGTTTTATTTATTCTCATTTCATTACGATTCATTTTCTATATTCATTTTTAACTTTCTTCGTCGCCTGTTCTATATATATGTTAAGGAGCATGGGTGACAGACTGCATCCTTTACTTACACCTTTCTTGATTTGTACTTTCTTTTCTTGGACTTCAATTCTAATTACTGTTGATCGCCATCTGTTGAGGTTATGGATAACTCTTCTTTGTCAGTATTTTTCTTTTCATTCCACTCGTATCCCGTGTTTCTAAAGCAAACAAAGAAACTTTTTCGTTCCTTATTATTTATATATGTTACAGTAATACTAATGTTGTGAAAATGTGTAATATGGACCGCGGTGTTGCTCATAGTAAACATTTTCACAACCGTAGTATAACTGTCTAAACGACTTCATCATCACTCTTTCACTTATTAGTACTTCACCATACACCTCACACAATTGTCTATCTACGTTTGCTGACGAAACATTCATTGCCGTCACCCCTCAACTTGCATGTTATGGACTTAGTAATACCAAAAAATCTTACATACTTCTCTATATTTTTTCATTTCATTATACAATTATTAAAACATAAAATTTTAATCAGTTCTTTCTTAATTCTTTAGAATACATTCTATATGATGAATTCAATTTGGACATAATTGGTGATTTAAAATCTCAGGCAAGTGGGAGAAAAAGCTAGACTTTCTTAATAGAGTACACAAGTAGAAATGGACTGAAAAAATTAACAAATTGTATCTTACGCGTCATATCATTCATATATGAACGGTCACTCTTCCAAAGATACACTGAAGAAACCTCAAACCTGTCTAGAGAAGTTTTCAATTATAAATGGAACCATTTAGTTAGTCAATTCGTTTAAGTAGCGTATTACCGAACAGAAAGTGAACAATTCTAAGAAAATTAATGTTCAACGTCAAGTAAAGTGGTAAATATTCAGAATGAGCGAATCGGAATTAAATTACTATTTTGGCAATTATATTTTCGTTTTTATGTTTATGTTTATAATGCTAGAATGTTTCTTAACAGTATATTGATTTTGAACTCTACAGGTAGAACATATTAAAAATTTAAAAAATAATGGTTAAGAAGTAATGATTGTCTCAAACAAAATAAAAATATTGATCATTATCTGAAATCAGCTGCATTAGGAAAAATAATAGCTTACCATTGATGTATGTGCACCTAGGAATATTGAAATAAATATAAACCTATAAGAAAAGTGTGATTTAAACGAAGTCCCACGAAGATTGTAAATAAATTAGAAAAGAACTGGAACAATTGGCAAATCATTTAATTACCAATAATTTAAATTGTAAATGGTATATATGGGCATATTTAACTGTCAATAATTAAAATTTTTAATGGTATGTATGGGCAGATCAAAGTTCCTTTACGATTGAGAAAAGTTGAAAGATTAAGGACATTCGAAATTGCTACATATCGTCAAATAATTTTTACGATCGAAGTATAAAACATATAACAGTCGATTTTTTTCTTATAATAATTATTTGCCTCTGACAAAATTTTCTATGTCAATATAAAGTCGGTATAGTACATAATATTATTTTTATAAATGTTTTAATGAAATAGAACCCAGTATCGTAAGTTCAAGATTTCTATCATGACACGTTATACCATTATTATTTTTGCGAAACGTTATCTATTGAATAGGTCATTGAAAATAAGAAAGGCTTAGGGACACGTTGATTATTACACTTCAGACAAGTCAGTAAATTGTATAATTTAACTCAAACTGTTCAAATTCATTTCAGGTTTTTTACATTACAATCTCGTTGGCGTGACTAGTACGTAATTTCATAATGATGAAAAGCAGCGTTGTTAAAACCAAGTGGGTAGTAACTTATAATTAACTTAATGAATTCTGGAGCCCGCAATTACTTTCACTGCTTTGGTCACAGATTTTCTCCCAATTTAACAAACACAGCTGTAGAAAGGCAAACAACTGAGGTGCTTGCACAATTTTCAATTCATAAATGGTGGATGGATACGTCGGCTCAGTAACCCTATTGACTTTCAGGGACGTATAGCAGACCACGTGGTTTACGATCAAATGAAATAAAATAAATAAATTTACAAAATTTATTAAAAATAATTATAATTAAAAGAGAAAAACAAAACTATTTACAAGAAATATATATATATATACTTCTTGTAAATAGTTTTATATATATAATGTTAAACCTAATTTGCCAGCTGCTCAGCATGAAAACCCCTTTTCCCAAAGTTACCGTGTTTACGTCGGAAACTTGCATGAAATCAAAATAAATGAACTTTATTAAAAAAGTAAAATTAAACTGAATATGGGAATAATTCTACGATAAAACCTTTCGTCGGCTTACCAGGATAGCTGCCCAAAGAATTGGAGCAATACTCGGCTCAGATTCCTGCTATTCTTCCTCCGAACCCTTTCTCCATCCGATCTCTCCAAAGCACCAGTCAAAAATCATCAATTTTTCTCCATTCCCAAAATTTATTCCAGTTCCTCTCCCCTCTCCCTTCTTTATTACGACTCCCCTTATTGGCAGGTACCTGGTGCAACATCCCCCCAACAAAATATGTTATACGTTTCCTGGTTTGCTACAGAGCCTACAAGTTCAGGGAACTATGCTACTTTTAACCGGGAAGATCCGTCCTAGAATTCTGTCTGGTTTCTGCCCGTGCTTGTTCCAGCCGCAAATAAATATTACTAAGATAAAATTTTGACTATTGAAATATAATAATTAACTAATCGCCGGCGCATATTGAACGTGATTAAGATGTTAAAAAATTAAGCTAAATTAAGAGATGTGAGCTATAGACTTAACGCTGTGACCGTTAGGTTTTTATTTGTCTGACGACAAGCCGTGAATAGAATAACACGTAAGAAAAACAGGGAATCAAGCGATCGGCCTAAAATTTAAACCCTTTTACTTTTATTTTAAACATAAAAAAAACTTCTTTTAGTATAACAAATCAACAATACAAAATATATAAATACAAAAATAGTGTTTACAACAATTCGAAATACAGTAAAAAAGCTTTGGTACCAATTGAATTAATTATTACAATATTGTAAAAGAAAAACACCCCAGGACTATAACAAAAAAAGAAAAGGGAGGGGAAGGGAAGGGTCTGCACCGCTCGGTGTCCGGTTAGCAAGAGGAAGAGGGAGCGTCCGTTCCTTAGCCATCAAAGCTTCACCGCGCATCGTTCGTGGTGGTGATTGAAGAAACTGAAGGGGAGGGGGGTTTCAATGTTCCTATCCCCCCCCCCAATGTCACAGCAAGTTGCACAACGCAGACATTGAAACTCTCTGTTTTATTCATATCACGACACTATCCATAAATAAACATTTCAAGACATAAAATGATAATTCTGAGATCGATCATACATAATAAGAGTGTTTGCTATCACGCTCGTCAACTCATGACTGTCATTAGTTTAAGTATCACTGTACAACTGTAGTTCAAGTATTATTTAATTTTAATTCTGTTGCTACCAGAGAGCGATAAGCGTATGGAGTCGTTTTTCATTTATTCATCAGAAATTAATGTGTTGTTTAAAAGCTAAAGCTATTTTTTTGTATTTTTATGTGGAGCGTAGTAATAAGTAACGAGCAATCCATTAGTTAAATTCATACACTTATAAATTATTGCTGGTTGTTTATCATTTAATATTTAATTTTTTCACGTTGCGGTGATATGAAATATATATGCGTGTAGTAGTGCATTGGCTTCTGTAGTTTGTAAAAAATTTATGTAATTTTTAGTTATTTTAGTAGCCTTCAAATGAGAGTAAATGTTAAAATTACTAACCTTAATGTTGTAAACAATGTTTTTCCTTTAACCAGACAGATACGTTAAATCATACATAAATATTTCAATCAGTATTAATATTAATCTTTTGTAAATCCTATGATAAATTCTTTTCGGCTGAACTGACACCAAATTTCTGTAATTTAAACAGTTCGTTCAATTAATGATTTACCTGAAGAAACCACAAAGTTGGATGAAACGTTGTATATGTATTAACTAAATAATAATTAAAATTTTTCTGACGTATTGGTCGTTTTTAATTTATTTACTTTAAAAGTAAAGTCAGAAAATGTTTGGTTTATATACAATAGGGAGTATCTCGGACAAAACGGTTACTTCAAGTTCACTGGGATTAGTACTGACTATTTTTATTTTCAACATCTTTCGCGTGGAAATAGATCTTTTTATTTTTGCCTAAATATGTAAGTACGGCATCATATTTTTATGATCGCTTAACGGCAAACCTTATAACTCACATTTGGTATTGAACGTATAATAAAATTACGCTTTTAATAACACAGTAAGTGGGTTAATGGTAAAGAAACATCGAATAGGACTTTTAACTCGCAGTTGGTTTTCACGCCGCCTTTCGCGCGGCAATTCAATACATTTATAAATATTTATATTAATATCTTCTGAACTCTTCAAGATATCGAAATGAAACATACATGAAAATTTAATTTAAAATTCCTGTTTCAATCCCTGACATTTTCATTGAAATCCAAAAAGCCATTTCAGAGCCCATTCGAGACAAACATACGAAAAGAGAGATAGATAAACACACCGAGACTTCAATCAATTTTATTTATTGTTATAGACAATCCTTATGATATATGAAGTTGCGCAAATAATATGTTATAGGCTGGCATTTGGTAATGATATATATAACTTTCATCTACAGCGGCTGTAGTTGCCACCGTAGTTAGTATCTATTATTTGTGTTACTATTGACAAGAGGAATAGAGTAACACAACGTTTCACTCCTATTATTTACACAGCTGTCACGGAACGCGACAAGCAAAAATTTTTATTATGTTGTTTGTGTAAATTCAGATCAAGTCAGTTCCTGTTAGAGTTTTGGAATCCATTATTGAGTCTTTGTATCAAAAGGTAAATAAAACATTGATGATATAAATATCTGGAGAGCACAAATCTTATCTTTTAATCACTACAAATAACACGCTGATAATTACACAGAAAACGATATGAATATTATAATTTTGTTAATTTTAACAAAATCAAAACCTAGAAATGCAAGCTTTAATTAACAAAGCAGAGATTCTCTTCCTTGGATCAATAATACACTTTGGAATAGATATTGACGAAAGCGAATTTCGAAGGATAAATTCCGGTTGGACCTCACTAAGTCAATTTGACACGATATTAATTACAACGGACTTCGCCAAGGGCAAGTGGTAACTGGCAAACTGGATTAACCACGACAACACTACGTGTTGGCACAATACTGGTCGAAGTTCTCAAACTACTCCACTTTATGGTCTCAAGCTAAATATTTAAGCGCCTTTAGCACACACAATCTAGCTCGTGTGGTTCTTCATTCCTACAAGCTGCTTTATTACATTATTGAAATTGTTTTATTTCACTACGGTTATTACGGCAATTTCTTCAGAATTCGCTTCTTCTAGCATTACTAATTACTAGGTCTGTAAATCTCGGTGTCTTTTCTTGTTTAATTTGAGAAAAACCTGAATTTACTAACTACGAAGCTCACTCCAAAGTAATGCATACTAATTTTATTTAATTAACTTTTCATTGCATATATATTATATTCATAGAGTTCCAGCTTTAATTTATTTCAACCCGTTGCTGTGAGTTGTGCTGTATTAACATGTCTTCAAGATGGCTACTCCACTTGACATTCGTCATTAGCAACGTGGTGATATAGAATTCCTGTGCTATGATAACGAGATAGTAGAAAACATCAACAAGAAGCTGGAAAGGGTGTATGGAGATGCAGCCTTCGATCGCAGCACAGGTGGTCGCTAGACAAGTACATTACACTATGAAAGAGAGATGGCCAATATTCGGGATACTCCTCACAGTGGCACACCCCACACTTTACTAACTTTTGTTAATGCGCAGAAAGTTGTCGAAATTGTTTCGGCTGACAAGCACATCACAATGAAAGAATCGTCACTAAAAGTTGGAACAGGAGAAGCACGTATTTGCATAATACTGAAAGAGTATAAGCTGAATAAGATTTTTGCCAAGTGGGTTTGAAGGGTTTTGACGGAGGTTCACAAAGAAAAACGAGAAAAAGGGTGCAGCCAATACTTGGAATAGTATGGGAACGGTGGAGATGACGTTTTGCAAAAATAATGACAGGTGATGAAGCATGACTTCAAAATGTTGAACTGGAGACGAAGAATGCCATTATGCTAACTTTGTTCAGAAAAATTCAAAACTGGCATTAGGCTGGAAAAGCTAGAGTTCGTGTTTTTAGATTATGAAGGACTCTTTCTTGAGAATATCATACCACATAGATAAACAATTATTTATGATGCATAAGTGGCAGCTTATAAAAAACTTCAAGCTTGACTGAGTAATGTTTGATCACATCGGGAAAAGAAGGATGTTTCGCTTTTGTACTACGATGCAGAAAACAACTCACCTTACAGTCCTGACCTGACTCAACACAATTACCACCTTTTTGGTAAACAATGAATCCTTTCGTGAGACGAGATTTGACTCCCTAGTGAACGCTGCCAAAGGGTGGTTCAAAAGTGCTTTTTTAAATTTATTTAAGTTTTTGTCCTAGGAATGTACAGTTTTGTTCACAAAGAATATAGTAAACACAAAGGTTTACCCAAATGTGCTGGTTCAGACTTTTACGTTGCGGGTAGGTCCAAGGTCCAAGGGGGCTACGGCAGTTAAGAGGGAGAGGGGTTATGTGGATAAATTGATTTTTTCCCTATGTTATGTATCTACAGATTGTAGAAATAGGAAAGATGTGTAAGTTTAAACAAAAATAGTGCGTGTTACTTTTGGAGTAACCCAAGTATTATTTAACATAACATTTTCAAACTTCCTATTCAATCATCTCATTATGATAGAAACTAATGTGCTTAAATTATAATGGGATACGAACATTTACATTACAAATGATTACCAGTAAATCGGTAAGCTATTGACATCTGTTGTGTTTAGGGTTATGTCTTATTCCGGAGAGATTAAAAACGATATTGATGAGGAAATGCATTTATACCTGGTATATTGTTTGGTTGTAGCTAATGTTATGTGGTGGGCAGAAGATTTCCCTCTGTAAAGAGGTAGGTAAGAGCCGTTTTGTCATCAGTGGAAGATAAACATGAGTGATTTCTTCATTAAGGAAGACAACTCCATCGCTGTGTTCACCTCGTCGTGATAAAGAGAAAGTTCGCTTCCTACCTGCACAGGAACTGTACACAGTTATAGATTTATCAACTAAACATCAGATTATAACATTATAATGCCGCTAATTGTTTAAACTTTACAACTTTACCCTTCCTCTAATTTTTAGTTGCAATTAGTTAAATAAATCCGTCCTCTGTAGCAGCTTCTGAGCCGTCTTTCCATAAATCTGCAGAATATACTAAATTAACCTAAAAAATTCAGTTAGCTTTTATTTGCACGAGATTTTAAACGCTGAAAGTGTAAGTATCGCTTACTAGAGAGAACCTACTGACGTTTTAGGGATTGTAGTTGGCTTCAACGTGAAAGTGCTGCGTAATACAACCTTGCGCCAGTGGACTGCGAACACCACGCACTCCTTATATGGAATTGGTCACATGGGGCACTAGATGAATGAGATAGAAAGGAATTGCATGGATGGAACGTCAAATAGAATACGTGAGTTAGGAGGAGATCAATTTGGTTTTAGGAAAAATGTAGGGACAAGACAGGATAAGAAAAAACAGGTCTAAGATCATGGCTTTTGTAGATTTAGTATGAGCCTTTGATAACGTGGAACTCGATCATACTATTAAGATTTTGAAGAGGACAGGAATAAAATATCGAGAAAGAAGGCTTATACATAACCTCTACAGAAGGCAGTCAGAAGTAATTAGAATTGAAGATCAAGTAAAGAACGGAGGAGTAAGACAAGGATGCAGTCTGTCACCCATGCTGTTTAACTTACATATAGAACAGGCGATGAAGGAAGTTAAAACGGAATATGGAAAAGGAATCATATTGAAAGTAGAATAAATAAAAACCATACGCTTTGCCAACGATATTGTAGTATTATGGGATTCAGAAAAAAACTTGGAGACCATAATAAATGGCATGAATGTGGTCGTTATGAAGATTAATAGAGGGAAAACCAAGGTAATAGAGTGTGTTGATTAACAAATGTTGTTGTGTAGGGAATGTGTATTTTAAGGAATTGTTCTACTTGAGCAGCATAATAACTATGAATGGTAGAAGTATAGTAGACATAAAGAGTAGGAAAGCAAAGGCAAGGAAGGCTTTCGCAAAAAAGAGGAATTTACTTACGGGTAATATAAGTGTGAATATTAGGTAACCATTACTAAAAATGTTCGTATGGAATGTGGGGTTATATAGGTACGAAACGTGGACGGCAGTAGTTGCAGAAAGGAAAAGAATAAAAGTTCTAAGGAGAATAGGGGAAGAGCGAACCATATGGAGGACGTTGACCGAGAGAAGGGATATACGTTTTGATAGATGAGGGTTATGTAAAATTAACATTTGAGGGAAGTGTTTGTGCTAAGAAATGATGAGAGAGGAGTAGGATGGAATACGCTAAGTAGTTTAGGGAGGATATGGGATGTGGTAATTATGCGGAAATGGAAAGGTTTGCGCAAGATAGTTTAGCACGGAGGGTTGCATCAGACCAGTCTTACGACTGAATACTACAAGAACAACAGCCGGTATGAAATGTAAAATTAATATTCTGTAAATCTAACAATTATTTGCCTTTTTTGTTTTACATAAGAGGGCCGGGGTTTTTTCAACACCTACAATAGAAACCGTTTTAGTGATATTTACTTATTTTGTGTACCCCATTTGCTTCTCTTTGAAATATTAAACGTATTTTTTACGAAAAAAGTGCTCATTGAAGTCTTGAATCAAATTAATTAAAATGATATAATGACCAAAACAAAGAACAATATGGATTGTATATAGAGTTAGTATGTTATACTTTACCTATCCATCAACACAAATAGCTTAACAACTCCAGAATATAAATATTTAAAAAATAATGATCTATGACGTGTTAGGACAGTTATCATGAAAGATACCACATAACTATTTCAAATTTCTTCCTCCTGCGTATTGTTTTTTCAAATTTGCTTGCCATAAATAATGGAAACATGAGGGGAAATTAAAATTCGGGAAGTAATTGTGCTGAAAAATTATAATCCTCAAATAAATTAAAATTCTATCATGTTTGGATCTATGTCCAGTAACTACATTTTAAATAAAAAATGCTTAATACTGTGTTCTATTTACAATATGTTGAATATTGTTATCATCGAAGAAAATCATTATTTGTTCTAGGAGGCAACTGTCCCACCGATTTTGACGAACGCTTCCTGAATAAAGTTGTAAACAAATGTAACTGTAAGTAATAAAATACTTTAGTTCTTCAAATATCGATATTTTAAATGTAGATATAATTTGATGAACACGTTTTACGGATACAAATTCCCTAGCGATCAAAATGCAGTGTGCGATCTCTCACTCTCTCTCACATTCACTCTATATGTACATATATACTTACACATATAAAAAAATATATTTATTTGCGTATACCACTCATTCGATGACGGCGAAAGTTTGGTTCGTAGTACTGCTCCGCTCAGAAAGGGTTTCTGTCGACCTTTAGAAGTTTTTTGTTCCTTGTTTTCCTCCCTTCGAAAAATGTCCCACCCAGAAAACAGTTTTAGAATCTGCTAAATTGGTATATCACAATTCACACGATAGTATATATATATATATATATATTTATTTATTGTCATGTTGTTGAGGGATCGTGAAATTCAATAACATAAACACGTAGGATTATGCTCGTACTGCGTAAGACTGACTCCGATTTAGAATATTCCAGAAGTAGAATATTCTCTAAACAGCAAATACTAGAACTTAAAGTCGAACAAAATAAATAAAGTAAACAAATAAAAATGCTTACGTCGGGTGAGACTACATTTCAGCAGCCCAGCTTGATACCCCTCAGCTATCACTGCAGGTCTTGAGATGTGGCAATATCAGTAAACATGCAATAAGTCGCATTGCAGAAGATTGAGGTATATTTTATAAAGACCAATTCTATTTTTCATATATACTATTTCAAGCTTATCAGAGTGAAGAAATGGTTCAAGTATCTTCGCTTTATGAATATAATTGGCTGCTTACTACTTCTGTATATTCTTTGTGTACGTTAAAGCCGCATACAAATCCAAACTCATGCAGCAATTTCAGCCAAATTTTGTACACGACTGGGTAAAAGACACTTCTACCACCTCTATTTGCGGAGATGGAGAAACGAAACTTTAAAAAATACTTAAAGGGCAGATTATTTAAGTTGATTTTAAGTCGTATTAACAGCTAAAGCCATCAGCGAACATTTTTTGGGAATCTTATATTCATTGTAAGAGTTGCTCGATTTTAGAACACAAAGACGCACACAAACACCCAAACCCTTACCAGGAATCTAAATCGAGACCTCTGTGGTACGAAGCAGTGACACTAATCACAAGACCTCACAGATGTTTGTGACGAATAAATATTTTTCGAGGTTAGTAAGACTGCTAGAGTTTCTCCTAGTTATTTTGTTTATAACTTAACACAATACGCCTCAGGAAAGGAGCATCTATAGGGCAGAGGGTCAAGTGCCGTTACATATTGTATTGTATTTGCTAATAATCTACAATTGGGCGCAAGCCCGGTGGCAGATACATAATTAAATATACATAATTATAAACTAAAGAAAGATAAACATGTTCTGTGGATGCCCTGAAAGAGAAAAGAGAAACACTTCACTTCACTTTAGTTTTTTATATTCGGAAACACATTTATATTAAAAAATATCCACTTCACTTCACACGTTTTTTCAGATTTGACCTAAATTTATTTTCTTGAAGAGGATTTCCTCCAAACACCCCCACAGGTAAATTATTCCAGTCGTTGATAGTCCTATTTAGGAATGAGAATTTGCCAACATCTGTTTTTTGTTTTCTATATTTCACTTTGAATTGGTGATCCCATCTACCTATATAACTGGACTTTTGCATTTTGTAGCTAATTCCAATCCATGGTTTTTGCCCTGTATAAGCTTTGAATAGCAAATACAGTCTTGCTTTCTCCCTCCTTTCTGACAATACCTCCCAACCTAGCTGTTTTACTTTTTCCTTCCTGTGACCTGACCCTACTTGCACAAAATTAGTAGCCCTTTCCTGAACTTTCTCTAATGATTCTATTTGATTAATTCTATAAGGATCCCAACAAGCCGCCCCATATTCCAAAATAGGTCTAACTAGAGATAAGTATGCCACCTCCTTTGTTTTTGAACTTCCCTTTTTTAAGTTCCTCATAATGAAATGTAAGGAATTCCACGCTTTTCGGGCCGTGAAATTCACTTGTTCCTCCCACCCAAGTCTGTTGTTGAAATATATCCCCAGATATTTGCAGCTCGTTACCCTTGGAATTATTTCCCCACCTATTCTATATTCTGTCTCATTTAATAACGTGCGTTTAGTAAACGAGATTGAGCTGCTTTTCTTTCCATTAATTTTCATTTTATTTTCCAGAGCCCAGCTATTAACTTTATCTAGATCTTCTTGTAATAATAAAGTGTCTTCCTCGTTTGTTATCTTTCTGTATATGATACAGTCGTCAGCGAAAAGCCTTACCCCTGACTTCAGGTAATTCGGTAAGTCATTAATGAATATTAAAAACAGTAAGGGGCCGATTACAGAGCCTTGGGGAACTCCCGATGTTACAGCAACTGAATCCGAAAATTGTTCCCCGATTTTGACTTTTTGCGATCTGTCGCTTAAGAATTTTTCTACCCATAGTACACTCTTTTATCTATACCTGTTTTATTTAATTTATCCAATAGGATATCATGAGGTACTACATCAAATGCCTTAGCGAAGTCTATGATAACCCCATCTATTCTACCCCCATTATCTACTTCATCTGCTAACTCCTGAAATAGATTTATCATTTGACTTTCGCACGAGTACCCTTCCCGAAACCCATGCTGACCATTAAAAAACCACCCTTTTCTATCGAGTTCAGATCTAACGTGGGCTGCTAATAAGTGCTCCATAATACACACTACTGAAGTAAGACTGATGGGTCTATAGTTTATGACGTCTGTTCTATTACCAGATTTATAAATTGGTATAATAATAGCTGTTTCCCAATCCGCCGGAAGAGACGAATTATTAATTGATACGTTGAAAATTCTTTGTAAGTAAGGAATTATTGCCTCCCCTCCAAGTTTTAATAATTCTGTGGATACATCATCTGGACCCCGTGACTTGTTGTTTTTTAATTTACGTAATTTTTCTCCAATTGCTTTCGCCTTGATCTCAAAAAGTACCGCACTTCAATCATTTTCCTCTAATTGAAATTTGTTAGCACAAACGTTAAATACTGAAATAAAGTATGAATTTAATAGATATAAATAACTCGAAAAATTATCGAGCATCGTATTTAATTCAGGGTTATGAAAGTCGCTTAGTTCAACATGTAACATCTAGAACATCTGTGAATGTCTGATATATAAGAACAATGAGGAAACAACCCATATTGGTGTGAGTATTCTTACTATGATTATAGTACCGGGAATATTTTGAACTTCATTAAAGTAACAGGAGTATTTTTAAGTCTTTCAAGAAACCGGTAGTATATTTGTCTCTCTTCGGGAGTATTTTTTCTGCCTTAACGTATCGGAGAAATAATCCTACATTTATAAAAATCGCTGTGTTTATTTAAGGTATTATTTGATTTATATACTCGATTAAGATGCAACGTCATCGTTGAGATGATAAATTACCATTACGTCAGCTTTCATAAGATAGAGGGTGAGAAAATATAAATTTAAAAAAATGTGACGCTCTGGTTGAAGGTTTAATCACAAGTTGACAAATAGATTACTGTTAAAATTAAGAACTATAGCAGGGATATTATAAATTAATTTCCGAGAACGCCGGGTATATATATATACTTATTTATTTATTTATTTATTTATTTGTGTGTGTATGTGTGTTTGTTATACCATTTATCAAATTCCGATGGATTTTTGGTCTCCGAAGGTGTCTGTAGACCTCTCAAAGATCTCATAGGATCCGGGTCGGAATATATTGAAACATTAATAAACGGCTGATATTTGCATTGAATAAATATTTTTCAGGGTCAATGAAGCTTTTTTTTCCGGATGTTAGTTCTGTATAATCTCAGATCCAATCGTCATGTAAGGGAACATCAACAGGGGTGAAGGCGCGTTACATATAAATAACGTGAAAACAATCGAGATTGATGTCTATTCCGTGGTTACAGAACTCGCTGAGTTTAATTCTGCCATTCGCAATAAGTGTTAAATTGTAAGGTGGCTTCTTTATAAGGGGTGGGGAGGAATGTGGTTAAAGGCCGTTATGTAAATTTAATACTAAAACAACCGAAGTTGGCGTCAAATTCGGGGTTGTGGAAGTTGTAGTGTAGCGCCTGAGAGTTAGTTAAATGAGGGCCAAACAATGTTTCCGGTATAGACGTAAATATCTAGAGTAATATGTACCAAAAATTTATACACGTTACTTATAACCCACAGACAAACACTATTTGGGTATTTAACGGCATTAACGTGACAGTAGTAAGAAATATTATGAGCTAATTTAAAAGACGTTATACCGATTTTAACCAAATGTAGAATATTGTACCTTGTATTAGTTATTCTTTCTCTCGTATAGACGTTGAAAAATCTGCTCTGAAATTTCAAACACCTTCTATCAAGACTTGTCGTCTGTGTTATTGCAGATCATTTCATTTAAAGCCAGAGAAAGTCTCTTTATGAAGAAAAAGATCAATTTTGAAACAAATTGCACTTCAAATAACCTTATTATTTGGGTCAAATTACCTGTGCAACTCTGGGTTTTCTGAAGTAAGAAATTATTAAATCAAAATACTTACTTTGGCTATCTGAAGAACACCTGTCATCTTCGTGAATTAGTTGTTGGGATTTTTTAAATATATTTTTAAGTCTTTCAGTTAACATAATTGCATTATGTTTATTATATTTACGAGATAAGTCTGTACTAATAATGAAGAGATATTTAATTAAAGGCTTTCCTTGTAAGAGTTAGTACAGTTCCCACAGTGGGGGTTGATTGTCTGTTTCTGTCGTAAAATTCCCAAGAGAGAGAACGCACGAAAATTATTTATTTGACAGATACAGCCACTCTCTGAATAACTCGTTTATTTAGCAAGACATGAAATATCTCCAGGACTACTTGTCGAAAGCAGCGTCAGAGAAATATAAACATTCTGTAGAAAAAAAATTGGTTATACTTCCAGAAGTGATAATTAAAATTTACCGATAGTCGTCAAGAGAAACACTTTAGGAAATTTATTTCTACTTCATTTTTAACTTTCGTTTAATTTTAACAATAAAATGAAATAAAAAATATTTATGTAGAACACATTTAAACCCTCAAAAAGAGAAATTCATCTTAACAGTATAACCAACTTAAATGTGATTTCCGGACATAATTTTGAAATTACCGAAATTTTTTTCATTTATTTAAAGGAAAACATTTCAGTAAGTTCCTCATTCGTAAAAAATGTTTGATACTTATTATTCTTCTTCACATCCAAATCATATTATCTATATGCAGGGATATAAGTTCCAAACGTATAAGTCAGCGAAATAGGAGTTCTTATGAGCGTTTGTTGTAAATTAAGCAGAGGTTTGCTGTATCGAAATTTGATTGTTTCGCACATAGTTACAGTTACATTAATAAAACGAAACAATAAGTAAACAAACTGATTACAATACAATTATCTGAAGCTCCTTTTATTTGCATAACTCGTATAGTTTGACAATACAGGTTAGAAAACCCTCAGAAAAGGAGAGGAACTTATTCCACTGTACATAATGTTTCTTTTTTCTTGTTACCCGTTAGTTGTTTTCTGAAATGTTCGTTTTTCATCAATTATCGTAAAAGTATAGTGCACTTTTCTCGTTAAATTATTATTTTTGTCTAATTTACATATAATGTGACTTCACAACGTTAAATGTTTGTTTTTTAAAGCGTGGAAATGCCCAGGTTGGAATTTCTTGATTAAATTTTCTGGCCAAAAGTAGTTCGCAGGCGGTCAAATTTCCTGAAGTTGCCAGTATTCTGCCGGAGTTGGCAGAACATATCTATCAGAGAATCAGAAAATTTCAATAGATTTGGCTAGTAGTGCCAGGTAGGTGAAAAATAGGAAAAATGAGAGAGGGGATGGCAGCGAGATGTGAAAGTGAGAAGGAGTGAGAAGGACTTTTTGATTGGAATTGACGAAGAGCTGTTGGTCAGTGCGTGTGTGTGAGAGAGAGGGGGGAGGGAGAGAGAGGGGGTGAGAGAGTGAGAGGTGAGAGACGGTGAGGGGAAGGGTGGAGGAGAGAGCGCGATGAGGGACGCAGCAGATTGGAGAACTCGTGGCCAGATGAGCTTTAGCTTTAGAACCTGGAAATTTGCCACGCTATTATTATTATTATTTATGTTTATTTATTGGAGGTTTCAAGTTTCTATACCGAAACCTGAATATCTTCGGATAGATTCTCATGTTGGACCAGTGGGCAAAATTTGTTACTGAATACCATCTTATTTACATATTTTTTTGCTTTATTTTCTATGAATATATACAGTATTTTAAATTATAATTTAGCTTTTTTACCCAGCCGCGCTTCATTAGCCTCAGGCTGCTTCGTCTTTATGCCTTTACATGTCAAATAAAGTTAACTACTCATTTTTCCTGTTTACGGTGTTAAATCAGATTTGACCTTCTGGATGAAAATTATATATTGTATGTTTTTTTACCTGTAGTTAGCAATGCGGTGTTTGTAGACACTTCCATTAAAGTGGATACAACACTGTGTAATAATAATGGGGTCAATGGCAGAAGATATATGTACATTGTCGTGTATTTATTAATTAATTGGTCGTGCGAAATTCGATTCGCCTCTCCCACATATGGTTGCAGATTGATTTGATATTGCAGCAGCACAATCGTGTTTAAATACAATGGATTAAAGCCAAAATTCTCAATGACTTTATATTAACATTTTCCAGTATCCACCACATGTTAATAATTCAAATTATAACAGCAGGTAAATAGTTTGTTTCAAAATACGATGCGTTGTCTTTCCCTGATCTGGTAGAGTAAAAACTGTTCTGGAAACTCAATAATTCAATGATGTGACAATACAGTTAATTTTTATGTTAAAAATCAAAATAGCTACTCATTTAACTTTTTTTCTCATAAATTGGTTGTAGTTTATCTATTTTGTAAACATTCGTGAAATTATGTTTAGTTGAGGATATGATGGACGTCGAAAGACTCATCCGTAAATGCTAAGTAATGCTAAAAAGATCTTGTCGCTGACTGTAGATCCAGTTATTAAAAATATAATTCATGTATTTGATGACTGATAAGAGTTAGGACAGGTTCACACCTGCCGCAGCTCTCCACTTTCTCCCTTCTCCTACTGCGCATTTCACACGACTTACTATTTTTCACGAAGTATACATTTGTAATGAATTAAGACGTTTTATTACTCTGAAAACGAAGTACATCGAATGTATATCACGGTACTTGCACATTGGAACGAACAACACCGTTACTTACATGCTAATAACGTATATTAAAACTTATATATAGCTACTCGAATTATTCAGAACTTAAAATCGAACTAAATATGTATTTTAAATATTATATGTAGTATGCAAACATAACACAAAACGGTTATAAATTGAAGAGAGCGAGTTAGTCCCCAGTCACATTAGTTGAGGAGTCGAATGTGCAATATGAGCAATTGATGATGCCAGAAATTTAAAATCTGTTCTGATGTGACCGATTGAAAGTGGCATTACAGTTCGTTCAGCCAGTTGGCAGTCTTTTCAGGCAAGTCACCGTATTGACCTAAATAGTATGTGAAGTTAAGGGGGACTCGAAATAATTAACAATCTACAATGCAATATAAATAACTGAGGACTGGTTGTAAAGAGTGAATGTCTAAATAGTTTTGTACTCATTAAAAAAAAATTAACTGATGTACTTACTTCCGTCTTGTTTCACTTTACAACCCCAAGCTCGTAACTATATGTGAAAGGGTCTCAAATTTGAAGTGATTGTGAAAATATTGGAACGTAGGACACGTGCTATATGCAACACAGTAGCAATCACTGAGGTTGAGTTAACTTATGATTTCCCTTATTAATTTAATAGTTATGAAAACTATATAGTCTTAAATAATGACTAATACACACACCAACAAAGTTTTCATTTAAATCATAGAACGTTTCGTCTTTACATTTGCTCCTTCAGCAGGTTAATATCCTCAATGGGGGTGGGCGGGATATTGTAACAAAAAATGTCGAAGACATAATATAAATAAATTTTGGCTAAAATAAATTATTTAGGCCACATTAATTTTTACAAACAAATCAACGTCCATATACATAAAAATTTTATCATTGACATTCTTCGATGACGAATACAACCCTTTAATTAAAAAATATAAATATTTAAAAAAAAATTAAATATTCAATTAATCACATACAAATCGAAATCCGATTTTAGTGATAGTTAAATGATTCCCTACGCGGTTTACTACTGATAACTATTTTACACACAGTAATTACACTCGGTAATTTAGAAATGTAATTTTGGGGTATACAGTAGTGTGTTTTATTATTCTTGTTTGCGTGGAAATACATTTTAAGTGCATTGTGGTGATAATTTTGTCCCAAGCCGCCGCTCTGGGAGAGCGTTTAGGAGGCCACAGGATCGATTCCCAATTACGGTTTTATTGCACTTTTAAGTGAGTTTTTGCTAATAACAAACCAAACTTCATTGACCATGAAATAGAAATGTTCAACAAAAATCGTAGTTAAATAATTAATGAATGTGATTGCACGTCAATTTGAAGTTTGACCCAAACGGAATATCAATTTAAGTATTATCAAAACTTCTCATTTATAATTATTTTTATGTTTTATTGCTATATTAATATCAAAAAATTATTATGAAATTTCGGTAAATTTTTCATTTTTTCAGTCTTTGCCTAGTATATACCGCAGCATTATTTTCCGTGTAACCATTATTTCGTATATTTGACTCGCAAAGTCAAAAACAATCGCCTAAAACGTTACTCATTGTGAATATTAAATATTTATGAGGTGAGAATGAGCTCACGCTGAAGAGCAAACTGTAGGATAACAAAATATAATTCTCGAATAAATTTTGTATTCAGGCTTCATATGCCCCTGACCGCAACACATATGCGATACGCGGGTAGCACATCATCCATTGGTTAAACGTATAATAAGAAAATTAAATAATAAACCACATTCTAATTTTCATACCGCAGGAAGATTAATTAAATTTTACAATTCAATTAATTAATATGGTAACAACTCATCAAAATAACGACCGCTCAGTAACTTATCTCAGGCACGTTACTGAGGTAATTTTTAGTTATATTTATTTCGCTTTCCGCGTACGAAGCTATGAGAATCCAGTTAGTCATATTTCGTTGCGTTTCCGCGGCTAAGCAATTTTGACGTGGTGATATTGCTTCGAGGCGGAATCTTATTAGACTGGCTGCGGTTGCCATTCTGTAAGCAGTATTTTGTGAAAGTCAGAAATTCCCAGCTACTCTGATGGCAAAAATATGAAAAAATGCATTTGTCATTTGTAAGTGTTCCGAGAATTTAAAGATATTAATGAGAAAAATTGTTTGAATTTTACTATTCTGATACAATGATGATTTTAAGCGAACCCTGACTACACCATGTAGTTATAAGAACATTAAACTGCCGTACGAATCCTGCATTCATCCTTTCGATTATTGTTCTTAAAAAAAATTAATGCCCCCTATCTCAATCGCAAATGTGCGTTTCAGTCGCTATTTTACGTAAATAGGTGTTTATTTACAGGTCAGTTATGAAACATCACAAAAGTCGGTATAGTTGAATGGCTAAACGTAACATAACAAATAAATACTGCGCGCAAAGGACAAACTCTCAAAGTTTTTTTAACGTGGTAGTGACAAGCTAATTTCGATACGTGACAACCTGCCGTAGGTCGGCTGCGACATAGTGCATTAAGATAAATATTAATTTAAATTCAAACAACTGACTCGGTGTCAATATTAAAAATTGATACTTCGATTCATCTGCATACATTCTGTATGTGACTCAATGATTATTATTCAATAGCAGTGAAACACAATTTTGAAATTAACTATTAAACAATCAAGATTTATTTCATTCATAAAAATTACACGCCTAACACCAAAGACCATGATCTTCTATACATTATAAACAGCGACTTTCATTCCGCGATTGGCAAATAAGTTTGTCTAACATCTTTAAACTAAAGAAATATTACATAAGTGTGACTGAAACTGGACGTCACACGGCTCGTGCAATAAATTTAAGCTAATTGTAAGGATTTTATCTCGCAATAAGATGTCGTCCCTTCACATTTTCAGATTCGTGTGCCAAATTACGGATTCGTGTCCCTGTATATGCCGTGTTGCGCTAACCTGGTGCTACTCCACTGGCCACTACTATCACCGGGTTGACGCCTTGCGATTATTTCTCATGTCGTTACATCAAAGACAGTTTATATGTTCTACGTCTACCACAAACCGCATCTCAGCAGACGTTCTCATGGTCATTTCGGTTATATTGTGTCATGTACCGAAATGAGTTGCGGAGTCATATAAAAAGAATACACTGAGATATTTTAAATTTTTCAAATAGAAACTTGTAAAACTTTAAGACCATTTAAATCAATATTTATAGACTACAGTATTATGTTACAACTAATATAGGTGAATATTTAAAGTTGTTGTTTGTATTTATGTTTAAGCCTTTAAGGGACAGAATACGCTGCAGCGTCCTTTTAATAGGATTCAGAGTTTTACTGCCCCTTAGACCCGAAACCTGTACATCAGAAGGGCCCTATAACCCAAAGCTGCATCATCCCATCCCACATCCCTCCCTCATCCAACACAGCCTCAAAAACACGTCTTTCAAATGATGGTAATAAGTTTTTTATGTTTTTTTTTGCGCGGGTCAGAGATTCGGGGGTTTGGCGGGATTTGTCTTGCTCAAATCCTGCATCGAAATTTAATGCTTATTATTATTATTATTTGGTTTTAGTTTAAAATTCATTCGCTATGAGTACAGTCTGTTTGGTAAGCAGAAAAATATAAAAGCTTCAGCATCTGCCATCCAACCCCCTCGTAACAGTAAATTTACCAACTTCCGAAGAAATCACGAAGTCCCATTAACGTTCTGAGAAATTAACGTGTAAAATATTTAATTTTTTCTTCTCCTCGTCTTGAACGAAGTACAGGTCATGACCATATAATTGATATCTCAAAGCGTAATTATTAATGGTGTAATGTTTGTATACCTCCTCTCACGCACTCTTCTTGTTATTTTCTCGGGGGTCTTATTTATTGTCACAACACCAGCTACGTCGAAAAATAATATAATGGAACAAAAGAAAATGCATTTCCGTTCGTATAAACTTCTACTATCACTTGCCCAGTAAAACTTAAAAACCTTTCAAGGTCTTATTACTGCCTCATTTAACAATACATAAGAGAGAATTAAGTTTGAGTTGAAAATATTTTAATTAGATTTTTTATATAGGATTTTACACTTACATACAAATTAATCAACACCATGGAAAAATATATTTCAGAAATTAAATCATTTTCAAAGTATTAGATTAATAAGATTTTTTACTACTGATCGTTTATCTTCTACGCAAATACCTTTCCTTAAAAAGTAGAAAAGAATTGACTATAAATTATTACATATTTTAAACTGAATTTAAATACAAAATCAATAAAAACAACTCTAATATTTATAATTCTCTGAATTCATGCTATCGGGAATAAATTAATCACAATTATCTCCTAAAGTTCGTTATATAATTGCTTGACTTGGGTTTATCTATTGAAATTAAGTTAAATTGCATTGATTCGACAAGGAGTTTATTTCCTCACAGGAAGCTTGTTAGCGGTTTCCCGGAGTAAGGGAGGAAGATAATTAAAATTCCTCTGAGATTCTAGGCTAGAGGGCTCGGAATTTCCTTACTTCTCTTACCACAATCCTCTTTCGTATTCAATTCGTACTTACTTTCTATAAGCTGTTAAGATAAAAACAAGCTTCGCCTTACGGGGGAAACTTACATTATACATATGATTTGTTATTAAATTCGGTGCAACAAAAATCGCAAAAATAGTACATTTATTTTCTGATATTAAAAAGAAGACTCCCTCTTCTGTTCCTACCACTCACACTAGTTTTACAAGACCCGCATGTCTCAAACCATACATAATTGAATTATTTTGTTAGGTATATTGTTTTATTTTATTTTGTATTTCTGTACACACGCATAATTTAAACAGTTCCAACGTCTTGATTTTACGTTGTAAAGTAAAATAGCATAAATAGTTTTTGTAGGTTTTTTATATTTTTCCGTCAATTAAATTAGATTAAATTATTAAAAAGATAATCGCCACAGAGATACATTATTAAAGATGATTCTGGGGAAATTAGTTATTATTTTTGTGTAACAGGCTACATGACGTTGACCCTGAAAGAGACTACTCACCTTTAATCGCATAGGAAGGTATGGAAAAGGGAGGTTTGGAAGGTAGAGCAAGATTGACTAAGGTCCCAGAGCTGTAGTTGAAGGATCCCCCCAAAAAATTGCAGGTAAAACCTGCAGCAGGTTGGTGCGGTTATTCCGAATGACGAAAAATAATTTTTCTGTAGGGTTGCATTATTCTTTTCCCTTTTCCGTGTGTCCACTAGTATTAGGAAGCAGCTCACCAAATGATCTAATGGGAGGCAGTGGATAACCCTTACTGGTTTCCCAAGGTCTTCGATCCCAGTACATTCAACTCCCAAAATACATTAAGCTGCCTCAGCATGTGAAAGCTATAATTTAACCTCTTCTTGCTTCTTACTGACTGTACGAAATAAAATATTTGACGTCCGTCTACGTTTACGAGAAGTAATCAAATCTTTGCCACACAAGATATCATGAAAATTGTTTTTGGAATTAATCGCCTCATACAACGTCTATAGCACCCCGCGCACACAATTACTAATTTAAAATTTTGATTTACGTCATGAAGTTTCATTATATTCTCGTGATATGAAACGTAAATGAAAACTTGTAATTAAATATTCGTAATATGAAACTCTTGTGTGTAACACGGCAAAATGGATCAAAATAAGGCATCCCACAACTACTTCACATCATTCGGATTGCGAAAAATGTTATTTTGTGTGTTTGAAACTTCACTTCACAACGAGAACCTAAATTAGGCTATTTATCAACACCAATGAGGTAACTGCAAATTATTTCTGGGGTACATTTCTCAGTAGTTTATATTATTCGAGTAAGGTTAAAAAGAAACATCAGTTTCAATAAATAACTAAAGCATCATTTTATTTGCCCACACGAATTCATTTAATTTTTATACGTAGTAGTCATATTTAATTTTATTGCGGGTAAAAAAATGTTTCCTTTGAATAAATATAGCCATACTGATTTTGGTACTTGAAATATATTCTGTAAACTTAAGTACCATCTTCAAGTTTTTATTAATTGCGATTGAGTGTACGAGATAGTATTCTACATATGATATCCTAATGTTGAAATACTTGCGTAGGATTGTCTAAGGATTGCATACCGCAATTATTTTATTTCACATTTCTATTTCTCTATTTCGCAGTTTGAGAAAATTGACAACTTTTGATTAATTTCCGCAAAAGTATAGAGTTACAAAACCGTGGATCCTTATGACTTTAGTGTAACTAATCGTATTTTTCGTCCAAGGTAATTAAATTTTTACAGCTCTTGTGAACTTGGATCTTTATATATAATAATGAAATTAAAAATGTTATGGAAATTTGAACATGTCTGTGCTTCATTTCAATAGTAATTAATGTATTACTTAACGCCTGTTTTTTAAACGATTTATGTATCCATTAACAGACAAGCTAATTTTATTTTATTCACAGAACGTTTCATCCACAATTTTAGGTCTTCTTGTTTTTCAATGTGAGTTTGTGGGAATTAAGCTTTATTTATATTCTTTATTTTCACTGTCTAATAATTAAATTTTATGTATCCATATTTATTTTAATTCGATCATTATTTATTTCAATTTAGATTGTTAAATATTAATTGTCTATGATACCCTTATGTACATTAAGATTTATTTGTATTAATTCACAATGTAATTCTGTATTTTTATATCTTAATAATTTATTCAAAACTAAAAATGTTACGAAATATTGTAAATTAAAATTTTTAACTGATGTAATATTTTTGTCTGTGCTTAACGCGAAGAAATTTGATTGCGTTTATATTTTCTCTAAGGAGTCCCAAAATAGTTGACGGAAAGTTGTAAGAATAGAATAAAAACCTTTGTGAATATGTCGTTAATTTAATTCTATTGAATAGTACATCATCACGAATCCTGAGTAAAACTGTCTACCTCTTCAAAATAAAGAAGAATTGATTTCTACTAATATTCCAAAACTGAGCCTGAGTAATAGTATAAACGAAAAAAATTATTTTCTTTAATCTTATGATGTTGTTTATGGTCTCCTGAGATTCCGTAGACTTTTCTGAGGTTATCTAGTGTCACTACAGCCCTACACTTGGACAGCGAAAGTGATGAAGTTTCGTCGGAATTCTCATAAAATGCGACTCACAAAAGGAGGTTGCTAGCATTTATTAAAAGTTTCTTCGCCACAGAAAGTATCTGTAAGGACATTCTGTGAAAATCTCAAACACTATTTCAAACTTGAATTCCACGGAATCAGTATTCTTCTACAGCAGTGTTTTTAAAGTTACAGTTATTCTTTAGAGACAACTAGTTGCATGTAAAGAAAAATATAATATTAAAAACGTAAAAGAAAATTTAATTCAATATAAATAAATATATAATAAATATTGTAATCTATAATTTATATGCTATATTTGATTGGATCATCAGTTATAATTGTTAGTTAGTACAGCTACTATAATTGTATCAATAACAGAGAATTGAGTTATTTTAGGGAACTTTGTGCCCCAAGGCAATCGGGGTGACTCATGCCTTGCTTAACAAAGTTAACACAGGTCCACGGCAATCAAATGCACGCTTGCCGTTTCAGAATAAAAATAGGTCTTTGTTCTGTATCCGTACGACGTATATGTACGTTGGTGTATACAATAATTAGTGATCAATGTTTCTGTTTAAAGTCTCCTAACATTTTAAACCTTTGCTTTATCTTTACTCGAATTGTTTAAAGCGAATGTTTTATTAGTGTTTTAATTAAATTCGAGAAGAATTTATTGAAGTTTTAACAACTAGTATTTGTTTGACTTCAAGAATTATGTTTATTAAAAAATTAGAAATAAAGATGTATGTAAATTATTATAATTAAAATGCAATTATTCAGCCTCCAAATAATTTCATTCTTTCTACTTACACTTATCAGAAAGTCGTTATCAATCTGAAAAATAAATTTAATTACATCATTTTAATATAAGTAAATTATGCATTAAATGATTCAATGTTTCAAGTAATTTTGAGCTTTTCCGAAATTAAGATCAAATCTTAATCTATATAAACAGTGTTTTAAATAAGTTTATTGGTATCGACATTACTCGTCTTAAAATAATAACTTAAATTATATTTTTGTACTATATTACTTTATTTATATATTTTACTTTATATATTTAAGTGTTATAATGAGAATTTTTGAATGCTTTATTAAATAAATATAAAATAAATAAATATAGCACTCCGTTTGCGTACAAATAAATTTTTAATATGCAACTGCCTACCTTTCCAACGTTTGGTTATGACAACACGTATCGCCCACTATTGTGATTCTAACAAGATAATACGTGTGATGTCTGCTTCATACTCTGATCACCGACTTCAATCTCGTATCTCTCTGGTTCTACTTGGTATATGATATTTTTAATATATAATTTTTCCTACATAAACACTTGGTCCTTTCTATTCCCCCCTTATAGTTACTTTCCAAAAGTAACTAGTTTGAATAAAAAGAATTCCTCGTCTCATCTCATAACCTGTCAGCTATAGCTTGCTCTACATTAATAGCCAAATACAAGTCGTTCTTCTTGGCTTCCGTCATTCAGAGAATTCTTGGTACCTTCTTAACATAAGTATGGAAATCAAAATAAAAAATATAAAAATTCTTTGGGAAATCCATAATGCAATATCCTGCTACTATGAATCTGTCTTTTTATTAAAACCACGTGTATTACATCACTTACATGTTTACAATTATTAAAAATAGGTTCTAGTGTTGATGTCACATTTAAACCTATCGCTACCAAAGACACCTTTCAACTATGGTGAGAAGTCATACCCCGCGTGTTAACAACGCCTTGAGGCATGATGTGTTTCACGCTTGGATCTCATCCTTCAAGGAGACATACGGCACAATCTATGGGTTCCATAAGAATGCCCCTAGATCACACACATTTCCGTGGCTGATCTAGCTGTCTTTTGCGAAAAGTGTAACGTCGATTTATGTTTGACACCAATTTTCGATGTGTACCTCCCCCCACCCGCACCCATGAAATGTTTTCAACTTCGCCTGTGTTGGTTCAAATATCAAATCTAAAAGAGGGGGTGAGAATAGTTTATTCGATTAGTTTTACATAACAAATAAATAAATAAAGGAAAATTAATATTTAAAGAAAGTTGGGTTTCACAAAATATTAAGTGCAAACTGAAAAGTATGTAAAACTTATCTAAATTGAAGACAAAATTACTCTCTTAATGAAGAGAATTATAAATCCCGGAAAATGTTTCCATTCCCGGTTCTCTAATAAGAGTTACTTTTCCATTCTTTGTTGAACTACACTTTGTTTTTGCCCACGAATTTAAGAATTAATTCATTGTTTCTAAGTTCTGTTTTAGCTTCACCCCGCGTTTTCACTACAATTATTTGGGTTTTACGATTCAAAGTATTAACTTTATTAATGTTCCATTGAATCTGATTAGTTATTCAAACATCTATTACGAAGCAAACGTAACCGATTGGAATACTTAAACACCATTAAAACTCATTAATGATTATGGTATTAAATGAGTAATGTACAGTAAATACCTATGTACGCCAGGTGTTTTCTTAATTTGAAAAACCTGCACCGTTTTTATAATCCACATTTTCTCATAATAACTCTAGGCAACTGTAGTTGATCACTTCAGTTACAAAAATTGTATCCTTAATTCCTGACAAAGATAGACTGATAAGTGTTAAGATTCGTTCATCTCAAAACGAGTATTAATTTTTAGGTATTTAGGGAATGGGTCTGTACCTATACTTAAAATTATTTTCGTGACTCAGCCATATATATACTCAATTACTAGACAAAATTATGTGGTAAAATAAATGTCACACAACGTTTATGCAATCCTTGTTGCTTTCGTCAGGTGTTTCAAAATGGAAAGAGCCGTTAGAATGGCACACCAAACAAAACCACAAACGTAAAAGCAATAAAAAGGCTGACGAAGGCAACCGAATTGAGGAAATGTTGTAACTTATTTATTTTATCTCTTAATTTTGTTTTTAGGGCTACTTTTTAAATTAATTAGTATGCATCTAATACATACGTTTTATAGTTAAATAATAATGCTTTATTTTAAATTTACTACACAGCCAAATCCTGAATAATGAAAGACCCGTTTTGTCGAGATTTTTCTATCCTAATCTAATAAGGAGGAATAATTTAAAACTGAAGCTTTATTGTAATTCATGATACCTAACTAACTGCAGACTTAACTGGATGTACCTCACTTTTGGAAGTCAGGTCGGAATTACAATCAATCTTTTCTGGATCTTATAAAAAATATCAGTTTCAGTAATATTTTAATTTCATATTTAATTTTTCGGTACGCAACATAATTGCGTCCGTAATTGAAAAACTTTCAGTTACGTGCAAGGAGAAATATTATTTATGATATATCATTGCGCACATGTATTTTAGAGATTAGTGTACGTAACAATAATATTTGTTTATAACATAGTTTTCTGACTTTACAATTTACAATAAATAAAAAGTCTGCCGAAAAGTCGGCATATAAAGAGTGATCAATTTATATGCTGACTTTTTGGCCGTTTCTTATTTATTGTAATAATTGTTTATGTTTAAAAATTAAACAAGTTGCTGAGATTATCGCGTTAAGACGCGTCCTTCGCGCTTAGTTTAGTTGTTTGGTTCCTTGGCGACCTCAATTTGGTGTAGTCAGCACGTCTGAGATAAATATTGCTGACGCCGGAGAAGCCCCGCTGTCGCTCTGGAATCAATCGAGAAGCGTTACAATTGTCACGCGAAGGGAAACGGAAAACCAGGCGTCTTGTAAGCCACAATAGCATCTTCGAGATACTCAGCGCATGTGACAGAAATTCAATCATTCGAACGAAGAAGAAAAACCTGTAACGGTAAGTAACAGCCCAATACAAACTGTCTGAAAAATCCATCGGCCTACAATAATACGATGAAATGAACACTGATCTATACCAATACTGCGGGAGACGTCAATATTTTTCTATAATGATAGATGCAGACAGCACAGAAAAACTAAAAATCTGAAAACAGATATGAACAGACAAGAATAAACATTCCCGATATTTTCGTATCAATTTGGCGGTAGAAATGAAAAGAAAAATACACTTGACGAAGTCAGCTTAAACCCTCATATCCTGGACGCCAGAAAATGAGGGAAACCGGAATTCCGGAGCTAGAAGTTCAACCTGTGCTAGAGTGGAGACGCAGGAAGGGAGTAGGAAGCGAAAACATTGAAAGACTGTCTCCTGCCTCCAAAAGGAAGCCCAGGAGACAAGGCTAGAGCAATGGTTGACCTCCTGCGACTTCACGCAGCTTTACTGGTAGAACTTATGCAGGGAGAGGGTCTGCATAATACACAGTCTGCTCTACAGACCCCCTGCAAAAAAAAATACTTCCAAATTTGATGTATATATATATATATATATATAAAGTATTATAAAAAATGTAAAAAAATCTCAGTCTGTAAATTGTATTTAATGTAAACGAAGGATGGAAAACGCTATGACTTAACATAGTGTTTCTCTCCCTTCAAATTATAGCGCCCGCTCTTTCTTCCCTTCCATATTCCGCCAGCTGTGATCTCACAGCATTTTCCCTTCACCCTCCTACTCCCATTCACCCTATACCCTTCTGTCTTTAGTTTTAGTTGAATAGTTTTATTATTGCTAAAAAATATATTTATAAAAAAAATAGAAGAAATCTTTAACACAAATCGTGTCAGATATGAAAATAAGGCCTGTTATAGATATTCAAGAAAACAGGCTACAAGTGTAATAAATAATTAATAAAAAACACAGGAAAATTAATTTAGTATTCCATGCGTACTAAATATTAACGAAAATAGATATATAGGCGGATGGAACAACAAACAGAATTAATTGTAAGGAAAAGATCAGTTTGGTTTTAGGAAAAATTTAGGAACAAGAGAATAAATATTGACTTTGCGTCTAATTTTAGACGGAGTCTAAAACAGGTCTACGTTCATGGCTCTTGTTTATTTAGAATAAGCCTTTGATAATGTGAAGCGGAACACTCTATTAAGAATTTTGAATAACACAGGAATAAAATATCGAGAAAGAAGGCTTATACATAACCTCTACAGAAGGCTGTCTGAATTAAAGATAAAAAAATAAAGCCGAAATTAAGAAAGGAGTAAGACAAGGATAGTCTGTCGCAGAACAGGTGATGAAGAAAGTTAAAAGGAGTGTGAAAAAGGAATCATACTTGCAAAGACAAGAAATAAAAACCCTATTAGGAAATCCTTACTACGAATGTTCATATGAGTGCTAAACCTGGATAAAATATTTTCAGAAAGGAAAACAATAGAAACTGTCAAAGTATAGTGCTACAGAAGAGTGCCGAAAATGAGATGTGCGGATAGAGAAACTAACCAGAAAGTTCGAAGCAGAATAGGGGAAGATAGATCAATCTGGAGGACTTCGACCAAGAGAAAGTATAGATTAATTGCCCACGTTTTGAGATTTGAAGGTCCTGTAAAATTAGCACTAGAGGGAAGTGTGTGGCGTAAGCACAAAGAGAGAGGCCAAGGATGAAATACGCTGAGAAAATTAGGGAAGATGTGAAGGTTAGGCGGAAAGGAAACAGCTTGCGCAAGATAGGTTAGCACGGAGGGTTGAATCAGACCAGTCTAAGGACTGAAAAGTACAACAACAACGATAAATTGTTTTGACAAAAAAGGATGAGAAAGGTGAGCATATGTAAATAATTCTGAATTGAATGATTGCATTAGTGAAGTTAGTTTAAATGGAACATAAAATATTGGCACCATCGTTGAAGTCATTAAATTATAATACATGTAACTATTTTATTATAACGTCAATCTCTTATTAATACCCAACCGTCATACTGAATTGAAATGGATAATTTTTGTTCGGGACAATATTAAGAAGCCATCGCCACAATCTTGTAGTATAGTTTGGAATCAATATTTCCTCTCACCTTCGGCGTACATTGGAAACATGAAAGAGTCGATTAAGATTGCGCTACGTTATGTACACATTAATTACCTACGGAAATTTTGAGAAAAACTACTTCCTCAATTCTTTTAAATGAACTGTTTTCATTCTAAAATATTCACCTTCTTCCAATTGCTTAGGCCTACCGAGGCGGCTGCGGACTGTCATCTGACGTGGCCAGTGTATCAATTCCCCATCAGCCTAACATCCGGTCCTCGTGACCATGACGACACAAACATCCAAGCCCATGCCAGGATTCGAACCCGGGATCCCTGAGTTGTGAGGCAGCAACTAGAGGCTAGCCACTACACCACAAAATATTCATCTACAATTTTAAAATACTTTCTTATTTCATAATTTATTTATTCTAGGAGAATCATTAGTGGAACATAATTAATTGTGAAAATGTTGATCAATAAAGAAAATTCAGTATTAAAATTCTAACATGCATTTTAACACAAAAAAATAATTGAGCTCAGTAAAAACGAATTTCTTAACCTTAAAATCACTTAATGTGTGTCTGTTTCATGTAATACATTAAATATAATCACTAAAAATATAAAGACATTATTATTAATTGCATCTGATTAAATCGTTGGCATGTTTGCGTAATTGTAATCGCTTTCTAAAACCATTAATTATACGACGATGAAAAGTTTTAAAACTTAATTCAATTGCCTATGTGGCTGAGTTTCATTTGGATGCATTTCTTCTGTTCTCAAGTTAGAACTATTTTATATTTTATTACTAAAATGGGTTCAAATTTCAATTTAGAAACGATATATCGGGACGTACAATCAAACGTTTGTGATGTCTGTAACCAAGATGACAGCAGATGATTTTCATCAGATAAATGAGAAAAAGATCGGTATGCAGCATATAACACTTATTCTCATTCTTTCAAATAGGTGAATTTGACAAAAATTTGTGCTGTGAAACATTGATATGTAATCAGATAGACTAAGTAGAAATTCTTTGCTAGTGTTATGGTGAGAATATTTTAGCGATCAACGTCATACCGTGCCGGTTAAGTGAAAAGCTACATTTCACAGATAGTGATAGTAGTGTGTAACATGACTACCGATCTAGAAAGTGTTATTTTTCTATTTCGGCTGCCCGAAACCGCACAAGAACTATAAACTTGCCATGTGTTAGTATCAGAAAGACAAGAGCGTTGTGCACACTGCGCTATTTCTAGTCAAGGCCCTGAGAGCTGCGGAGTAAACTCCAGCTTCCCTGACACGCCTAAATTTAAACTTGTCACAAAAATGATAGCATATTACATTTAATCTCATCGCAAAAACTACGCACTAAGTCAATCTATTTTGTTTGTTGACAGTATTTCAGGACATAGTGAAAGACGTCGACTTAGGAGATGCAACTCGAGTTGAAAATACTCCCATAAAATATTAAGAAATGTACATGTCCTGCGTGCAGTATTTTAAGAAATAAACATATGACACACACTTATAATCTGGAAATAAAATATTGGTATATAATTTGATGGCATAAGCTTAGTGTTAGAAAACAGGAAAAAATGAGGTAAGCCGAGGAAAATCGGTGAAAAATGTTTGACCGCCAGACTGTCATCTTCCATGGTCCATTCAGTAGAACATGGTCATCGTAGGGAATAAAATCCAATATTTTCTTGACCACGACGAGCACTAATATCCATGTCCGTGCCGGGATTCGAACCTGCGAACTCCGTGGTGTGAGGCAATGGCAAAATCAGTAAATTTTATTTAGTAATAAGGTAAAGGCATCAGCTGATCGATTCTGATCATATGTTAAGATTAAAACCACCGGTAATTATTGCCAGTGAGTTCTGTAATTTTCCATCATTCAACTTCTTTCGGCAATTACGAAGTGTTTGCTACTATATTTCCAATTTTCAAAGTTGCAAATATCATGTAACGCGACAGTTGATATTTCATGAATTCTTAATATAAAGTTAGCGAGGATTGGGAACTGGATATGGCGTCAGCATGTCGAAACTTTGTGCCGTCTCTATTCCCAAGGGAAAACAACGAAATATTTGAATATCATGTGGTTGTCACAACGAATGGGATTTCGTGATCTAAAGAAAATCTATTTAAAAGGTCGATGTTTAGATTCTTCTTCATACGGCGGTGATGCAGTGGGAATGGTCATTCTGCTCTTTAAAGTTGAAGGGGACGGAAGGGAACCGTCGTTTGGCCCCGGAGGTCAACCAGTCGACGCTGAAGAGAGGCAGCGTATCTTCCACGATTTAAAACTGAGATTATTAAGAGAACTGATTCCTTAGACGTACATACGAATTTTGTAAATATTTTTCTCATTAATAATTGTTTAAATAAATTCCCCATTTATTCTAAAAGCTACTCCGTAATTTTATCACACCACAATCCTCCCTACAATCAGTAGGATGTCACACTATAAGCTTTGAATATTTATATGTGAACAATGGTAACAAACCGTTATCAAGCATCTTCAGTACAACCTTCCTGTAAGACGTAGGACTTCCATGACCCATTTGAGATTTTTTAGTAAAACATGGTAATCGTAGGGAATAACATCCAATATTTTCGTAACCATGACGAGCACTAATATCCAGGCCCGTGTCGGGATTCGAACCTGAGAACGCCGTAAAATGAGGCAATGACAAAAACAGTAAATTTTATTTATTGGTGAGGTAAAGGCATCAGCTGATCGATTCTGATCAGACGTTAAGATAAAAAGAACCTCTCGAATCCGAATTTAATAGACGTAAACATTTAAGACGTTGCCAATCAGTCTTCCTCTTAAATTATCTTAAGTTGTGTTTTTAGAAGTAACCGTCACAAAACTTAAGCTGGGAACCAATGCTACTGACATTTTCTCGGAAATATGCGAATGAACTAAACTAAAAACACCTGTTATTTCAAGTTATTGTAAATGGCCCATTTTTATTGAATTACTGACGTTTCCCTTCAAATTGCTATGGTTAATTGAACAGATCCCAATTCCCGAGATAATTAAGACGTAGAGTACTTATGCTTAAGTTAATACGAATCAGTGTGCGTGCGAGTTAAAGCACTGTAAGCGATTGAAAGACAACTGCCTTTATCGACTCGTTAAATTGTAGGATTCTGTAATCTCTAATTTTTTAAAACAATTTTATGTTAAATCCAAGTGTTTCTCTTGTTAGTTTTTTTTGATTTAATTAGCTGCATTCCTGTAGCCGTAATCCAAGCCCGGGTATCTGTGGTGTTTCCCATAGAGAGGCTCATGCACATTCCTGACGAATATTGGTATTTGTCTCCAGTCTCGCTTTTCGTGGTTCGCTTAAGAGTCTACAAAATAGACAATGGTGGCTATCATCATTGATTAGCTAGAGCATTCGAAGTCGTTCCAAATGACTTTTTTTAAAAGGAACTAGACAAGACAGGTATCTACAGGCGAGTTGTGACGTTGGTACAGAGGTTTCTAAACGGGTGAACTAAAAGGGTAAAAATTAGTAGGCATCTATCAGTAGAACAAAAGTAACACCCGGGATGCCACAGGGGTCAGTAATCGAGCCTTTATTACTCTTTGTAGGCTATGTATTCATGGTATTCCAATCAAAGACATCTTTAAAATTAGACATTTTGCTTGTGATTGAATCGTCTATATAGACCGACATGATTTTGAATTACAATATATGAACTGATGAAAATTAAATGAAGATAAATATCGATAAAAGAAAATCACAACCGTTCTACGACTAGGTTGTAATATAAAATACAAGTAAAAAGCTAAAAAATTCTAGGAATAATTTTGTCTGAAATTTAGGATGGAATGAACAAGCAAAAAGACAATTGAGGAAATACATTTCAGGATGATAATTTAAAAAAAAATAGAAATTGGCATACCGAAAAAATAGCTTATAAATCTATATTATAATAGAGTATGATATTCTTTTATATTCTATATCATAATAGAGTATGATGCAGGCTGAAATCCTTATAGAAAACACTACATGCAGGGCCTAGGATAACTTCAAAGGAGAGCAGAAAATTTGTGATATCGGGACCAGGTCAAGGGTATGATGTGAGAGAGAAATTTGCAAGCAGATAGTCATTATGCTTTCTTTAAATCATACAAAGTGTAGCATGACATACGGGATACTGTACAAAAACCAACGTATAATGGGAGAGGTGACCAAAATTTAAAATCTAAGAGCGGTCACAAGACACAGACGTAAGGAAATTTTCATTCTTAAACAGAACGGTAATCGATTGGAATAATTTACCTATAGCACTGTTTGAGAAGAATCTACCTGCAACAAGAAGGTTTTAAATAACGTAAATTTGTTCTTGAAGTGAACTGAATAAGGTCTTGTGTTTTTATTATTTTATTTTTGTTATTTTCTTTTGTTTAGTGAAGTGAAGTGTATCCCATTCCCAGAAAGGTATAAAAATATTACATATAATATATAAATCGTCTTTTTGTTTGTTGTTAATTATAATTAGAAAAATTAGGGCTATTTTTCATACTAGCCTAATGCAGCTCAGCGTTATTATATTAGCTGTTTCCATATTTATCTAGCCATAAATTTCAAATATAAATGTAACGAGTAATATAACTTTACTATATTATAATATTAGATGTTTTATACTTACTTTCCTAGAAGCTTTGGCTTTGAAAGAATATAATTGTATGTAATTTTTTATATCGGTTCTCTAGTGATTTGTAAGGAAGTAAGGATCTATTTGCTAAGAGAAATACTGTCGCAGAGAAGCCACTCGATTTCCGGGACACGGAAACTAATCCGTCCCCTACGACGACTGCAGACGACGATCGTGCGATCGTGTTACACGTGAAAGATGTTGGTGTTGCTTACTCGGGCAACTAGGGCGCAAATTCGGCCCGTTAATGGCATCGTAACTCTGGCTTCACGATACTTTTATATTCAATTACCGAATTTTACTGTTCGGTTCAGTGAATCATAAGTAGAACTATGTAGCTTCCTTCCTTTAGTGGCGGGTTGTATCACTAGAATTAACAATATTATTGCACTATCATATATGTAACTTAGGTTCATGAAAAACATATGCTGGGGAATATTAATTTATTATTAGTTATGTGTAGCAACATGCTTTAAAATTGGTAAAGTTAAACATGTTTAAGTTGAATTTAAATATATTAATTTGTGTAAGCATCTTCGACGACAGGGAGCAAGTAAACGAAAGCTCAATACGCGACTACAAATCTCTCAGCTCTAAGATCGGACAAGCATCGCCTCGCCCTTCACCAGATACATAACAGCCTTCCTCTAGAGTTAATAACAATCAATTGAAAAGGTATCACGAATAAATTTAAAATTATTATATTAAATAGCGCGGTTTACTCTGTACAGGAGATTCTTGATCGTTTTCCCTAATAGTTGAAATTAATGTTCCTGCAAAAGTGTTGAATATGTTACTTTGAAAAATTTTCTATTACATAATTTTAAAACTTTCTGAATAGTTTTATCTGCTTTTTCGCTTACTACTAAAGGTCAGATTCCTCGTCTTGCACCTCTTGCAGCGCTGATCCGGAGTACTACAATTCCGAAATAAAGAAACTGAAGAGAAAGGTTCAGCAATTGTATAGAAAACAGAAAGAAAGCGAAACCAATAGAATCAAGTTTGGGCATCTCAGTAATAACAAGGGCTCTAAAGAGAAGCGCAAGAAAAGTATATAAAAAATATACTGGGAAACGAGTTGAATGGTTGGGGTCAATTTTTCAAATAGGTTCGTAGACGTAAGAGGGATACAGGTTTGTCTTCTCCCCAAAAGGATGAGGAAAATATAATTATTTTAAGCGATAAGGAAAAAGGAAAAATTTGCAAAATATTTTGTATCAGTATTTGGGAAGAAAACAAAGTTTCCAATATTTACAAATCAGGATAGTAGGACAGTTTTCAAAATCATACCGGGGTCACTACGCAAACACACTAAATACATTAAGTCACACAAATCGGTTGGACCAGATGAAATTGCAGGAGAAGTACTCAAATTAGGGGGGAAGCCATGATAACGTACCTCATGCAGTTATTTGAAATGTCAATTAACAATAATGAAGTCCTGGACGATTGGAGAAATGCGATCGTAGTAGCTATATACAAAGAACGTAACTAGTAACTACAGGCCGGTTAGTCTCGCTTCAGTGGTATGCAAACTGTTGGAGAGATTACGTAGACATTGGGACGAAACGGGGTGGTTACACAGTGGGCAGCACGGTTTTAGGCCAGGATATTCTTGCGAGAGTCAGTTAGTGACAATATGTCAAGATATATCTGATGTGATAGATGAGTGGGGAAGAATTGATGCAGTTGTAATTGACTTTTCGAAGGTTTTTGACCTTGTACCGCATATTCTTTTAATGAAATCGGAAAAATCGGGCATTGAGAAACGAGTTTTAAACTGGATTCGCGAGTTTCTGTTTATAGCATTTATAAATGATTTGGCGATAGGTATTGAGTCTCATATAAGATTATTTGCCGATGACCGTATCATTTACAGAAAAATTGGAAACGTCCATGATGCAAATATTCTTTATCGTTGGTCGGACGAAAATGGGATGAAAGTAAACGCGGCAAAAAGTAAATAGATTGTATTTACAAAAGTGAGAAACATTTTTCAAGTTGAATATAAAGTAGGGGATGAAAATATATTACAAGTAGACAAGTAAATATCTGGGCATAACTTTGAGCAAAGACATAAATTGGGGAGAACACATAAATTCAGTAAGTGGGAAAGGGTGGAGGACACTTCATTTTGTCAATAGTATACTGCGGAAAAGTACCTGAAAGACCAAATAAATCGCTTATAGGTCTTTGATTCGGCCTATTCTTGAGTATGGGGCGGTGTGTTGGGATCAGATACATGCGTTGGACAGAGATCAAATCCGGACAGGAAAAGCAATCTGGAGGAGAAAGAGGGCCAGGCTTTGTGCACTGTACAGACGAACCGGCCTGGAGTCATATCAAAACTCGTATTCTTATACCAACATATGTAGCGAAAAGATCATCCATTTAAAATGAATCAGAGAAGACAACGAACGGACGTGGGTAAATACTCCTTCGTAAATAGGACGATAAAATACGGAGATGAATTGCCTACAAGTCTACTAGCGACTTTTCCGAAGAGTGTAAAATTATTTAGGGACAGAATTAGGGAAATGGTTTAACTTAATTTATTCAGGCTTATAATTAATGTTAAAGTATTTGTAAATTCCATGTTTATATTAGTATAATTTCGTTTTTCTTTAACTTATATTTCCTTTATTGTAATATTAAATGTATTTTGCCACTGGGCTCAGGCCATTGTTACGTAATAAATCTCTATCCAAGAAGTGAAATTTCCATTGTTTACGCGTGTTTTTGTGCTTTATAGCGTGCGTGTCGAGTTACCAATAATTTTATACTATATCTCGTTTATTTTTAAATTAATTATGTAATGTATTACGTATCCTATTACCTCAACCGAGGAATATCGGAAACAACAATAAATTTAAATCTGAAAGTTATGAATTAATCTCCTTCTGGTTGTTGTCGTCTACTAGGCGTATTAATATGACTGGATAGAGTTAATGTAATTAAAGAGAGCATCCTTAGTTTCCAAAATCAGTTCATAACAGGATATTTTAGCGGACGCATGTTATCCAGTTACCTAAAAAATTACGGATGATTTTTATTTGGGAATTAAATAAGCTTGAGAAAGGGGTTCTTATAAAATTGTAGAAGATATAAAAGGAGACTACGTTCCGGAGGCCATTTAAGAAAACAGAATAAAAGCATAATAAAAGATATCATATGTTGCCATAGTCAGCTGAGTGAAGTTTTACCCGAGAGCACATCAGTGCTTTTTTTAATTAATAAATGCAATACAATAACGATCACCAAGGCTTGGCAATTATAAGAAACTTGACATTAGCATAACAATGTAGAAAAATTTCCACTTAATCAATATGTGTAATTCATTCTATTCATTATTAATAGATTATATGCCATAAGGCTACAGGAAACAGAGCCAAATTTCATTATGTTTCATTTCAATTAAGAATTGAAATTTCTAAGTTTATTTTAAATTATTTTAACCATTAACGTTATGTAAATGATGTAAAATTGACACAAGTCAGAATCCTCAGTCATGACAGAGGGGTATAGAGCTGGACTGCAAAAATGTAGACTCAACCTTTATTTATGTTCTGTTTCTGAAATATTCCATGAATGTATAAATTGTACTGGACCCCGGAGCTGAATCAATCTTTCGCACAGTGCGAGTCTTTGCACAGCACTTCCTGTTAAACATCTATAATCTCCAGCACTGTGTTACTGTATCTCACGATCGTTCAGAAACGTGATACTATTGTAACTATTTGGGAACCCGGTGTTTTTCGAGTATTCATTTATATTTGGCTATATTTTTATTTAATGTAAAAAAATTGTTTTTATATTATCCCTGTACAGTGTTTAATAATTTCTTTGTCAACACGTAAGTAGAGGGAGCCACATTCCCGCTGATTTGTAGTTTAGATGTGTATAATTAGTCAATATTACACACTATAAGAAAGTAGAAAAATAAGAAGGCTGTTAGGGATATAACTCTAAAAGGAAAGGCGACAACCTGCTGGAAAACTGTACGTGAATGACTTCTTTTGAAAACGCGGAGTGAGAGGCGTGGTAGATTTAATTGTTCCTCAATATGTAGGTCCGCTGACATATCAATATTCGTCAACATCCTGCGCTGTTACCGGGTTTTTCAACCTGTATCGCAAGCTTATTAAGGAATGCGTCCATCCTATGTGCTATCCGCGGTAACGACGATTCGTTACTATTGAATAGTAGGTTATAATTTGTTACAGGGTTTTCGGTCGGTAATTCACCCAGGGTCATTTTTCTGATATTTTTTGTGATTGGTTCTTAGTTGTCTTTATTATTGATGCTGGATATGGAACTTTTGAATGTTTTTGTTACAAATTGGTTTCGTGCGAGTTTTTTATCATCTAAATAGCTTCGAGGATGGCAAAGGCTTCGCAGAATAAGATCGAGCTTATGTTTCTGAGTTTGTATCTGTTAATTTTGTAGCTTTTGATTACGCATCCTGCTCCATTTCCACTGACTGATCCAGCTGCGGAAATGAGCTGCTGATCTTTAGTTAGGCGAATAAGACGTTGGAGCTTGTTAGGATGATTTTGTGTTTGGATACATTTTCCTTAAGAATGGATATTGACTTGGAGTATTGCTAGCTGGAGGAAATGTGTACAAAATTGGGTAGCAATGGTTTCAACCGTTTATGATTGATTGTGAAACTTCATTTTACCGCCATCCACTCCCCTCTTAGGGGCTGATCTAAAACGTACTTGGAATTGTAAATGACAAAGAAATTCAGCAACTTCCTAAATCATGTTTTCATCACCAATCTCGACTTTATTTTATTTAAAGCCCCTTCACCCCCGCCCGTAAGGGTTCTTCCCTGCAATGCCAAATGGGGTTGAAGTTATACAGACATAACATCATGAGAAACGCTATATTTACAAAGAAAGTATTTATTCGACACAAATACCGGCGGGTTATGCATACCACCAACCGCCACCCATAGAAGCGCTTCGAAAGGCCAACAAAACCTTTGCAAGCTTATACACAACAACTCACCAAAGTGTCAACGTAATCGGGTGAATGATATCGGAACGCATACGGGACAACCAGTTACTAAGAAATAATGATATAGATTAATAAATTGTAATACATCTTAAAACAAAATAAATTCAACCAGAAGACAAACATTAATCGTTACAATTTTTTGGTATATTGTTTTTAGATGACCTTCGCTGTTTCCCCACGATTGTGTTTATTTTAATTCGATAGCTCTCATTACAAACCAACTTATCCTGTTTTCTAAAACTGTTTGAATTACAACTTAATGAGAGTAAAACAGGTGTTTAGGATTTCTCTCTCCGTTGTCCGTAGGTAATATTAGAGCACAGCACGTTTCAAGTTAATTCACATTTCAGAATTACACACAACCACAAGCACTAACGTCTGTATCAAAACCGCTGCTTCCGTAGCAGACAAGGAAATTACTTTTCCTCTTTATTTAAAAACGCTTGGTTTACTTTGAGAATTATTTTTATCAAACTCCAGCCCATCTCTCATCAAAGAATCGCAAACATCCTCTTCAAGGAGCGCGTTAGGACCTGATGTAATTCAATAATTAATTAGGATGAATCAGTGCGTTTCTCATACAACAAATGAGAAATATAAAGCAAGTTTAAATAATACTTAAACTTTACTTTAACGCTCATTAGATTCACTTAAATAATTAATATAATTAGAGTTTTAATTAACCTTCATTCATTATGATGTAAGCCAAATATAATGATTAAAGACGATTATAAAATCACTTTAAAAACAGAAAACGTTACTTGAAGTCTTATAAATAAGAACTTAGCATGCCCATTTCATGACCCTTTAGAATGGGATAAATTAAAGTTTGCCTAAATATATTTCAATTATATAAATGAAAACGTTCAATCCTAAGCCAAACTCTGAACCTTAGTGAAATTGAATTAATAAAGTAAGAGGAAATAGTCCATCAAGCTGGAAATCAAACACGATCACAAATAAATTCACAGCTGCGTTAACCATCTAAGCTAATTTTAATATTTGAATTTCTACTTTAGCCACATATATATATTTTCGAGATTGTGTTATTAGTTTAAATTAAACTATCTTTGAATTATTGGCAACGCTTAACTGCACTGTCTCAGGATTTGCATCGTCTTTGGATAAATAATGGGTAACATAAATTGTCACTTATTGATTGCCTTTGAAAGAGGAGGATGCCAAAGAAACGTGCTTCACTAAATTCCATGAGATATAGACGAGTACTCAAAGTTAAGTATATTTCGTAAAATCGACGTCGTATTGATCAATATATTGTATCTTTAGTACCATTCAACATTCAAACCTGTCTAATATTCTATTTGGAAGACAGTGTGATGCAGCTGTCTAGAAATAAAAAATAGTAAGCAACAAGAGAGTTACATTTCAAGATGGGGGTAACAGTTTTAAAGTCGCTGTAGATTTCAAAGATGGGTTGGCATCAATTTAATTTGAACTAAATAGATTCCGAGGAGCGCCTCCGAATTATTTCTCCAACTGCGCGTTGCAATGTAAAGCAGTAGGAGTGGGGGTTAGTCTGAGAGCTTTCAGAGGAATGGTAAATCAGTCTGATTGATCTTCCACCCGTTGGACCCTTTAGTCCAGTCTTTTTATTTTCCTTATTAACCTCATTAAATTTCTCTGAGTGTTTATTTATATTAAAGTCTCGGATTGATACCAAGAACGCACGTTACCAAATCTATCCTATTTCCTTTCATACTTTTACTTTCGATCGCTGAAGACGATTCGTCTGTTTATTTTCCTTTGACCGATTTTGATCCAGTGTGATTACTCCCGTACCTTAGCTGAGACTTAAAAATATTAACACCCTACTCATTCCTGTTCTCGAAGTTTCAGGAACGTATATCATAACACGGAAATGAAAGTTAGCAATCGCTATATTAAGTTTTCACAGTATGTGCCTCATCGTACATTTGCTTTGTCCATCCGAAGAAACCCGTGTTTCGAGGGTGAGGAAATGAACAGTGCAGCTCATTCGTTCTTGTTCTCTTATTGAGAGTAGTAGGTTATTTTCTTATCACAATGCCTGCAAGACGACGATAACATGACACAGACGCCAAATGGACCCTGTTTTGAAGGGTAGAATAATCGGCCATCTGGAAGAACGTCAGACACAGACCGAAGTCCTTCGAGCCCTGAATGTGACACAAGTGTCTTTTCCAGGTTTTGACGAAGGTTCGGACACAGGAGATGTTCGTAGTATACGTGCACAAGATCGCCGCAACAGAACCGATATTTGCCTGTAACAGCACGACGAAATTGGATGATGCTTCCGACAACTGTCTTCTGAGCTTGAAGCCGCCTCGGACATTCTTGTTTCCAGGAAAACTGTATACCAGAGGCTCAGGGCAGGCGGTATCATACCTACACGATCAGCGCGTGTGTCCATCTCAATCGATTAAGGAACCATTTACAGTGAATGAATGGAAGAGCATGACCATATTCAGTTGCACAATAATCAAGGAGGAACGTGCAACCCGTTTCATCACCCAAACATTTGGTAGTGGTGGCGGACTTGTGTGAGAATATAATATTCATGTCTGTGCACATCAGCTGGTACTGTGATTACCAAGAGACTAGATATTGGAACGACATGTGCGGCTATTCAGAGGTGCATTTAGTTCACACTTTACCTTTATGGACGAGTGCACGTTAGCTTGGAGCCAAGCTGGTGGACAAGTATCTTCAGGGACAATATATCCAATGCACGAACTGGTCATGCGGTTCCCATGGATCTTAACCCTATAGAGCATGTCTGGTATGCATTAGGAAGGCGAGTTGCAGCTTACCAGCCTCCACCGAGGACACTTCCAGTCCGCAATGCTCTTCGTCAGGAATGGGAACAACTGCTTGCAGAATTCTTGAACCACCTGATGAAAGGCATGCCACGGCGACGATGCGACGCCTGTGAAGCCATGAGGGGTAATCATACCCAGCGTTCTCATATTTACCATTTTTATTTAGTAAAACAATTATTAAATTTTTATTGTTTTACTTCATAAAGAATTGTTTAATTATTAATATAACGTACCAATTATTCAATTAACTGAATGTTAATTTTATATCTCTCTATAACTTATGAAATATCTTTTGAAGCTTCATCATTTAATAGACATATAATTTTTTATTTATTCCTATTCACCACTATTTAATACAACAGTATTAAAAATAATAATAATTCAGTTGATGATGTATTTTGTCTTAAGAGAATTTTTAATGGCTTGTAACAACCTTAATTTGAAAATATTTTGCTAAATGGAGTTTCGTTTTTCGTCGGTTTCAGGCTACTGTGTAGTCACGAGGGGTAACCACATCCGATATTAACCATTCAGCACCATCATTGTTGTCGAATTGATAGTCTGATTGCGCACGGTAATTGTATAAAATAGTCCCAAGGTCATAATAAAAGAAGATGTTATAGTATGTTACTCTGTTGCATACCAGACCCTGCGTGATTCATTTTTACAGCCATTCTGAGAGGTTTGGAATAAAATGTTGGATTAATTTTTTGATACTAGTCCAATAGGAACTGTAGAATATGATTACATTCTTATAAATACCCGTACGTTATCTCACCTTAGTCCGTATTGTTGCAAATAAATATTCTCTATAGTAAAGTAACATATTTACGACCATATACGTTTAGTTACACGAAATTTACGACTACGACTAAATACCAAAATGGCTTATATGTCACGTTTCACCACGAAGGAAAAGCTACTGTATTACTTATACATTTCAGAAGATCCTGTAGTTTCGTTGAAAGTTTTTTCTCTCCTTTAGTATGTTACCAGACCTTTGTATGGACATTAATTGTCGTGTGGCATTTACTGATGAAACACATCTGAAATTACGTATCAACGTTTCTAAACCATTTAACACTCAGACAAACATGCATATGCTATGTCTTACCGCAAAGTTGAAATCATGCCGAATATAATATGTAATTTAAAATTTCGGAGCAATTATCTTCCTTTTTCAGTATGCGGAGTACAGTGTGGGTGCCTAGAACAGACAAATACTAAACTTGAATTGAATGGTGAAAAATGGCAGAGAAATATGTAAACCGACGTATCAAAAAGGCATCTAAGGGATGCTGCGCCCTGAAAACGGGCTGATATTAATGACATTGATAATGATGATGACTTATGGTTTACATAGGATACTTAAAAATTTCATGTGCTACTTCTCTCTGATTAAAGGATAAATTACAACTTAACACCATTTAGCTTCTCAGGAACCGTAGTTTTTACACGTTGGACTAATAAAATTTGTTTAATTTTTAAGGCTATTTCTGAGATGGCACCGACATCACGATGATCCGAGGGGAATTGGTACTACGTTACGACTCTCCCAGTTTACGATGTTTATGTTGGCTGTAAATATCTACCACAGCATTACTTCACTATTTCCTTTACGTGCCAAGTGCCTAAGTGCTGGCCGGCTATACTAACAGAGATGTCGTAAAATCTGCCTGGTGTCGCTCGCCCTAGTGGCATTTCTCTGAAAAGACAAACAATGAGGAGCGCTAGAATGTCATCAAACTGTAAACGCAATAATAATTAGAATCTATAAATGATAATTTATCATATGTGTTATTTCTATCGATCGGTTCTTAATTTTATCGAATTTTTAAAGCCCCAATAGAAATAAACCACAAAATGGTTTATCTATAGATAACTAATTTTTCTGTGATGTTGCCACTGATACTATTCTCCCAATATTTATTCCTACCTATAAATAATATTTTGTTAACGTTAAGAAATTAACAATTATTGAATAACTTTGGCAAAAATCGGCAAAAACGGTTTATCCAATTTCTTCTGTACAAAAATAAAGCTCATATAAAAATAACCAAGTACTAGATCGACTTTTCGTAGCATCCAACTGTTTGCAGCGTACGCCATCTCTGTAACGAAATTTGCTTGGATTCCGTCCACACTTTCATTATCTCTCGACTCTTTCAACACTAACATGAAACAGTCTCTACATATTTTCGTTCTAAAAAGTCGACTCCGAAAGCGGCAAAAAAATATGAAAATAAAATTGTCTCGTTGGTTAAGCTAATAAAAATATTACACAAACTGAAAGTATTATTTTCTTAAACATTAAAAATATTATTTCCGTCACTGACTTATTTTCTGACTAAGCTGGTTTCGTATGAACCAGCAAGTTTATTTGTTAATAAACTGTCTGGATGTCCGCTGTTGTCTGGGAATTTATTTATGTTAGCCCGCTACAGTATTTAATTCAACAGTAATCTCTTCTTTTTTTTTGGTTAACAGGCTACATGAGAGTGATCCTGAAACAGGCAACTCCCCTTTAATAGCATAGGAAGGGAATTGAAAAGGGGGGATACGGAAGGTAGAGCAAGGTAGTCAAGGCATAACTAGGGCCCCCGGACTATGGTTTAAGGATCCTACCCGGTGTTTCACCTAAAGAGATGCAGGGAAAACCCTAGAAAACCTGCATCAGGTAGGTCGGGCATTGGGTACTATTCTCACGCCCTTCCGAATGACGGGAGACGAGTTTGCTGTGGGGACGCAGCATTCCCTTCTCCGTGTCTCCACCAATTTCAGGAGGCAATTGGCCGACTGATCCAATGGGATCAGCAGACAACACTTGCCATATGCCCAAGGTCTTTGACCCCAGTACATATACCTCCTAAAATAGGTGAAGGTGTCTCGGCATATGAGAACTTTGATAAAAAATACCCAGAGAGAGTGTGAGGCATTCCCGACATGATCAGGTGAGCCCCGCAGTCACTCTGGGCTGAAGCGCCTGCGAGAAAACTCCCGCAGCGCCCATCGTATACAGTAATCACAGTTATCATCACGTGATTAAACCACCCTACTTTACTCATAACCACCGCGAGAATCAGTATCTTGATCGAGTCAAGAAATTTATTGATATCGTGAAAATAATAAAAAATATTGAGATACATAATCATTTCGCGTGGTAGGATACGTGACGGCATATCTATACTGTTGCAAGTTCTATATGTCTTTAGGGTAGAACCATTTCTTGGCTGAAAGGGGGTTAAGGAAGGAATCTAAATCTTCAAGAGAAAGTACTACAACACGCAATAATTTGATGATTCTCGGATTAATAGTATAGGAAGTCAGGAGGGACAAACATGAAGTGTCAGAGCAGATGACTGACGTGGGTACTTTTTCGCTTGAAAGGCGGGGGAGAACGAACCTAAATCTTCAAAAGATCGATAGAAACTTTTCAAGCATTTCTCCCTTATTGCATACGAACTGACGTGAAACAAACACAAAATTACAACTTTTATATTACCGTATTTAAAAGACAAATGTAATGTTTCTTATATCTATCAATATAAGTTTTATGGCAGAAATAACAATTAAAATTAATTTGTACGAGATATATTGCACTGAAATTCTATAACCGACTTCATCGATTTTGGTCTGCTGTCGTTCGAAGAATTTACATTATAATTTGTTCACTACATTTTAATTGCACTCCATTTTAAAGTGAAACAAAATATATGATTGTTGTATAATTACGTAAAATACTAATTACAGTAATTAAATTCGAAATTAACTGTTCCTATACAATATTCTCGTACTTACATTCTTAAATTACGTACATGCATATTCCTCATGGTTTTCCCATGCTTACAATTACCCTTAGAGCACATTTACACAACTCGTGCCTTCTAGTCTCGAAACCATGGTTACGCGATTAAGAATGACTGGGCCGTGACGTAATGAAGACGTGAATTATTTCATAATGTTTTCAATATTATTATTATAAGGATGTATAGTGTTTTCTGCATCGAAATGTCGTAGCTTATTTCGACTAGTACTTGTACGTTAACTTGATATTATTCCGTCATTTAACTAAATGTTTTCAATGATACACTGATATTATTTGCATTCTTAATCAATAAAATTTATCATTTGTACTCATGTCAATTGTTATGTTATTTTTCTTATTAGAGGTTAAAAACTTGGAAACTTCCATCATACGAATACAGGTTGAGTTTTACTTATATTTTTATAAAGTACGTCACTAATAATCACTATTTACGAATTCCGTTTTTATGCTGGTTTAAAATTCTTTTATTTCCGTTTCCTTTAGCTATATTATCAAAATGTAAAAATTAACGTCTGTAGTACATATTAACAAGAGATACGACCTTATTTAACAGACAAACATTAAAAAGCGGAGTGAATTAATTTAAAAAAATTAGAGAGGCCGACGTAAGAGCCATTTGAGAAATATGCATCGAAATGTCGGCCTATTTAATTTTTTTGATTATTTCACTGTTTTTTATGGCTTGTCTGATAAATAAGGTCGTGATTTATATTTATGTCTTGTATATCAGTATTGCTTTGTAATGGATTATGTGACATTTTATACTAATAAATACAATGCAATATTAAATAATGTAACAGGAGGTCCTTGTAGTCTGCGACGAAACGTTTTCTAATTAAATGATTTCATACATACCCGCCACCTAGATAAAACTTGTCTTCTTTAACTTAAATTTTTATTTTCAAATAAATTCATATTTGTTAAATATTATTGTTAAATAAATTTATAAATGACACACGAACTTCTCCCGAAAAGCAAAGGCCTTCCCAGTATGCATAATCCTTTAAAAGGTCCCCCACCCCATAAAGTAATGCGAAAAGATTATGTTTACTTCGTCAGTTGTTCAGTAACAAGCCTCGGAGACAAGCTCGTGCTTCAAGTACAATTTATCAATAAATCTTTGTGCAATCTTTGATTATAACAACTGTTTGAATTATTTTCGTGTCAATGCATCTTATGTATTTTATATATAGGAATATTCAATTTATTTATTTCATTTACTTCAATTATAATTATTTTTGTAGATTGTCTTCAGACCTGAGGAGGTTTCAAACAAAGGAACGAAACGTCATGTTATAATTTAATAAATAACTAATTTAAATGACTAATTTTTGCCCTAATTTTTCGCCTACATTAAATGATTCCATCCCTGACATTTGGCCATTCTTTATATTTTATTTACAATGTAGGTGCTATTGAACTGGTCACATGACGACTGCAGTATTGCAGAGTTCACAACTCTGTAAACACGTTGTTTTCCCAAGAGAAACAAGAAGTCGCTGTTGAACATTTTTTTCCCCAGTTGTTCATATGTTTTTTGTTGATCAATTTCATGTGAAATATCCGTTTCCGTGAAACTGGATCTGTTGCTGAGAAGAAGAGAACCGGGATGACTGAAATTGGCTCATGGTAATGTGACGCTGCTTTCGCCTTCTAAACATTTGTGAATTGTTTCGACACATTAGAAAGAACCTGATAAAGAAAATTGCCAACTGTACTATAAATCGGTTCCGTCATTTGTCTGTCTGTGTTTTCGTAATGAGGCTTGGTTTTACCTTAGTAGACATTTCAAGAACACTAAGAAACGAAATGACCGCTCAAAGTGTTATCGGACGTCATTATAAGACATAAATATAAAGATATGCTGACCTCTTATGATGTAATGGTCAGCGTCGCTACCTCGCTTCTCTAAGGTTCCAGATTCGAATCCTGGCATGGGCATGGTTATGGTTGTCTGTGTTTCCAAACTATGAAACCCAAATACAGCGACCAAAACTGAATTTCCTTATAGTAGTCGCTAAAAGCCACTGCTTTCTATTCGGCCTTAAATAATAAAGATAAAAATATATTATGTGAAGATATGATGGCACTATAAAGAAATAACGATCGTGTCGCGGTTTTGGAGAATGCGAAGCAACTGAGAGACGTGGAGAATGACGGAGCAGCTTTCCGTAAATGGAAGGCGGACAACTCACTTGCGACACGATCCAATCCATCACAGCGCAGATCAGTGAGAGTTGACTGTATCAACAGCGGAGAGGTTTCTTTCACGCTACTACGATGGTAAGAAAGTTCCTCTTCTTATCACAATATTACGTGTCCTCACATTGAAGGCGCTGGATCTCAACTTGATACTATCAGTGCTCCGTTTCTTTCCGATTTAAAATAACATTAAATACGATCCAGTGGATACTTTATGTCTGTTTAATTAATAATTCAATTAATGACAATCTGGTCATATACAGACAAAATAAATTATCAAACTTTATAATCTTAGAGAAAAAGTTCTCTCTGACTTGCAGTATTCTCCAGGAGCACTAAAAACTTATCAATTTCTTAAAATTTACTGAAAATAATCTGAATAAAAATTGAGTAAAATCATACATATTTCTGAAATCACATTCTCTATATACATTATTTGTAATACTAATCACGAGTCTAGTAAATATGAGAAATATTTCTAAGCCACTGGTCATAAGCACTATAACATAAAATCTCCCAGATGCGTCTGATTAGACATATTTAACGCTCCTCACTACTTACTTACCAATGAACGGTTATTAGCACCATATTATATTTTAATATTATTTACATTAATTTTTAGTTTCCTTGTAAATATTTTGAATTTTAACAAAAAAGTCTTAGCCAAATTTTACAGCGAAGACTTGAATACTAATATGAAATGTAGCAAAATTATAGAAACAATATTCTTTTCAGACTCAAAATTCAATATTACGCTTTTATATTATAACAATGAAAGGATACGTTTGAGCTTATTTTGCAGCTGCTTTAGACTATAGTTTATTTTCGGGACCGCCATCGACGAAGACTGATGCGACTTCCTCGAGGCAGAGGTCGTCGATTTATAGTTCGCAGTGCTGTTTTCGTCGAAGTTGGTGTGCTCTGCATATTTTATCGCAACTTCACTTACGATGCCAGTAGTGAAAACAAACACGGATCTCCTGGAGGCAGAAAAGTTTACAGCAGCTCTGGACTGGCTTAAATGCGGTCGCATGGTCAACGGAGTAAGGGCTTCGGAGCTTTTTAATGTTTGTCTGTTAAATAAGGTCGTATCTTTTGTTAATATGTGCCACAGGCGTTAATTTTTACATTTTGAAATAATATAGCTAAAGGAAACGGAAATAAAAGAATTTTAAACCAGCATAAAAACGGAATTCGTAAATAGTGATTGTTAGTGACGTACTTTTATAAAAAAAATAAGTAAAACTCAACCTATATTCGTATGTGTTATAAATAATCTTAGTCACTGAAAAGTCCATTTTTAAGTTTCCGAAGGAAGTTTCCAAGTGAATTAAAAAATGAGAATATGGAAAACAGAGCAAGGTAGCCAAGGGTTGATTAAGGCCCCCGGGCTATAGTTTAATGATCCTACCCGGTGTTCCACCTAAACAGATGCAGGGTAAAGCGTAGAAAACCTGCATCAGGTAGATCGGACTATTCGCACGCCTGTCTGAATGACAAGAGATGAGTTTACTATGGAATCGTAGCATTCCCTTCTCCGAGTCCCCACAAGTTTTAGGAGGCAGTTAGCCGACTGATCCAATGGAATCAGGTACATTTTTTATCTTCCAACACAGTACATACACTTACCCCTCCCAACATAGATGAAGGTGCCTCGGCATGTGAGAAACTTGAAGAAACCAGAAAAAGTACGAGGCATCCCCAAAGGTAAACCCCGCAATTAATTTGGGGACAAATATCCGCGAGAGAAAACTCCGTTCCCTGTCTCCATGAATTATATAGGAATTAATGACTCACATAACATAAAATTATAAAAATTTTAAACGATGAGTTATAAATTTTTGAAATTTCGTGTTATATGGGTCGTTAATTATCTAAAAGTTGATAAATATTTCCCTAGGAATAATTTATTTTCGTCCAATCCAATTGAAAAATCTTCTGAGCATGTTCGAAAGATGCATTTTGCTTTCATGTTAATCAGCAAACGTTTTAAGAAGATTGAAGTTTCCTGAGTCGTAATAAATTTAAAAAGACAAACGTTCGGGAGCAGTGGGGAGAAAGACTCTAGTCCCAGGTGTAGGTGTAGCAAGTAAATTTCAGGAAGGTGGGATTAATTTTCTGCAACTTTTAACTACTATAATTGTGTCACTATTACCCTCAGGAAATCAAAAATATGCGGTAATGACGAGAATGTGCCGGTGCCACTAGTGGGTCACCATAAATTTATTAGTGACGAGAATTGCTTGGTCTTTAATAATCCGAATACTACCAAACGAATTTTTTACATTTCTATCTAATTAAAATATCGCCTACAGTTAGAACTAGCTGTCGTTTGTCTATGAAACTGAAGCCAATTTGAGATTTAAACTCGTAGATTATTATGGAAGAGAGTGATTTATTAACTATTGATAGAAGGTAAAACTTAATTTTTACGGTGTGAGGCTATGTGAGGGTATTCACGTGGCGGCTCCTTCCTTTTAATAGCATAGGTATGTAATTTGAAAAGCAGATTCAGAAAGGAGAGGAAGGCAGCAAAGGGTTAACCAGTGCCCCCGTTCTACTGTTTAAGAATCGTACCCGGTATTCACCTGAAAGAGATGCAGGAAAGCCCCTAGAAAATCTGCATCAGATAGTTTGTCTAAAAACTCTTGGCTACCTTCCTGTCCATTCCTCCCATTTCAAATTACCTTCCTATGCTGTTAAAGTGAAGTTATCGTTAAGTAGAACACCGTCATGTATCCTGCCACCGTGTGTGGCGTTGTGGTATTCAGTCCTAAACTGGTCTGATGCATGCTTACCTATCTTGCGCATGCCTTTTCATTTCTACACAGCTAACACATCCCACATCCTCACTAATTTGCTTAGCGGATTCTATCCTTGGCCTCCCTCTTCTGTTCTTACCCCACACACTTCCCTCTAATGCGAATTTTACAAGACCCTCATGTATCAAAACATGGCCTATTAATATATCCCTTCTCTAGGTAAAATTCCTCCAAATTGTTCTCCCTTACCCATATTCTGCTTAGAACTTCCTGGTTAGTTACCCTATCCACCCATCTGAGTTTCAGCCATCTCCTATAGCACCACATTTCGAAAGCTTCGATTATTTTCCTTTCTACAACTTCTATCGTCCACGTTTCACATCCATATAATGCCACACTCGATACGAACATTTTTAGTAATGATTTTGGAATATTCATACGAAAATTAACTTCAAATCAAACACATATTATCAATAATTGAATGAAGTCGAAGTAAATTTCCGGGAATCGAGTATTTAGTGAATAAATACAGACAATTACTACAAATAAGTAACCCCTATATTAATTTGTTTTCGTTGGCTTCTTTATTTAAAATGTTTCAATTTTATGTTGTGTATTCACATTTTTTAGATGATTTTGTAAAAAGTAATTTGTATTTATTGTCTTTCATTATAATCTCACAATGAATCTCTCTGCGTATATGGATCAGATAAAAATATAATTCTTAACAAATATACATTGTTAGTCCGTAATGAGTATTTTCTTTTTCTTTGATAAATTATATTTGAAATATATTAATGAAATATAGTACAAACTTCGGAGCTATATTTAAGTTACATTTACGTTACAAAATAACTGAATGATAAGTTCGATAAAACAGGCTAATAATCAGACTGCGTTATCTATAATGTGTCTCTAAAGCTGTAAGCCACTCCAACTTGGGCTTTGGATGTTGGTCAACTTACAGGCGATCCATCATCCTCGACGGTGTTCGCTTTAATTATTTATTGTCCGTCAGTGTCACGAGGAACAGGCATCTGGAAAGAGAAAATAGCCGCCACGGCTAATGAACCTGCAGTATCACCTGTATCAAAGGCTGTGTCGAGGACTTTGTGAATATGTTAAAGAAAATATTTTGGGTTACCACCCTGTTCAAACAGAAATTATTGTGCGACGTTTCGATGTACATATGCACTAGTTGTCTTGTAGGTGAAGTGAAGTCTCAGTTGTATATAAGTATTCGATTTGTTGAACTTTGACTGCTGTATCAGAGTGAAACAAAAAGTAAATAATTCCCAAAATAAAATTATTTCTTTTTGTTAAATGCATTAGGTTAAGGGATTAAATAAATGTATTTTGCGCCATCTGAATAGTGTACTCCAGAGGGGAAAAAACAACTAAATGATATTTATGGTATTCAAAATTTCTTAATTTAAACTTTCTGGCGATAACTATGGCAATATTTTAATACAATTAAAATATTAACAAATAACTTGGCTTGGTCTCTCTCATTGCAAGAAATATATATTACCAGGTTAAATCTATGTGGTTTTGACATAAGGTTCGCACAAGCTGAGGAACACGACCAATTTTGAGAGGAGTGTGCATCGGGGTCGCATGCCTAATCTTACGGTAAGAGTTGTCCCCTGTTCCCATTGGAATATTAGGCTAGCTGCCTCCTAAGCAGTTTGAGACATGGAGAACGGAATGCTGCGTACCCACATAAAATGCCTCTCCCGTCATCGGAAGGACGTGGGACAAATATTTTAGCTATTTTAGCCCTTGAAACACTTTAAAGTGAATGCTTAGTAAGATGCTTAAACTCAAACCCGCGGTTCTGTTTAACAGTTGATTGCCTTGTTATCCCTTCTGAATCCTAGCTTTCCATCCACTTCCAATGACATTAACGAGCGGTTACCAGTATGTTGACAATTTAAAACCACCGGTAAATGACCAAAATGTCATAGATTAACACGACTAATGCTTTCCTAGCCTCCCCCCACCCTTACAGTTCTCCCTCCCCCTCCCCCTCCCCCTCTCACCTTTATACTCTACTCTATAATTTCGTTTAATAATCACCTGGCCGACCTGTAAAATCATACGTTAATTTACCAAAAAAATTTTCTTGCCGTCTTATTGCGTAATCCACTTTTTATGCCGTGCGGGACATTCTTGAGATATTAATTTATAACCGTAGCCCAGCATTTGGACGTGAATCACGTCTGTACGAACCAATCAAGCTATTAGATTATCTATTTAATATGTCGTGATACGTTGATCTTTCTGTGTGTGTTATAATAAAGTTATTTTAACGTCTGATGCATAAGTAAAAAGTAATAGCGTTCATCGATCTCGTCGAATCATCTCCAGTCGTAAACCGCTTACAACCACATACGAGATCCGAATAATTAATTTGTAATCTGTAATTCATTTCGTATAGTGGAAAATAATGACAAAATGTTGTTTTTCTGGTTTCTAGTTTCAATGATATACTAAAGTCTTCGTAAAATTTTATTATTAACCCCAAGATGATTCTCGAATTTAATACCGTTCCTCGGGATTAAAATTTTTAATTTTCATCTAGCCAACTTAAGGCGCAAACTTTTAAAAATTACGAATAATCATGTCAAATAATTAAATAAGTTTGTGAATCTAATTTTCTTAAATTAAAGGTGAAAATTACTTACTTTGGGGATGGCAGGCATAAACAGTTTTGTTCGTTTCCATCACCAAACATCATATGAAAGATGTACTAGAGTGATTTTAATTTCAAAATCTAAAGTTCGTAGCAAATGCAGATCAACGTATGTATACTATTTCAAAATTTCTAGACTGAAGCGGGGACCTGAGTTTATACACGGCTTATTCGAAAGTCTTCCATAATGAGAACATATAAAAACAGCGGCATCTTTCAATAAATAATATATTATTTTATTAGGTAACTAAGTTGAATATATAAGCAGGAAATGCTGATATTACGAAGATAACTGTTCTATTCATTTCGTTTACTGATGAAATCTCTTGTCATTTACATAACAAATTAGAATGTACAATCCAATCTCACAATTTGTATGGAATTGGGATTATATGCTAATTAGGTTTGCAAATCATCATAAGAAAAATCTCATATTGTGCAGTGACGGTGAAATTTGAAAGGAATAAATATTGGAAATTGTCATCATAAAATTGGAAAAAAATCCATTTTCTTTGAGAAGTATTTAGTTTAAAAGTTTCAAGTTTGTTAAAGTCGTCCTACAGAACTATTCATTTTGCCCATAATTTCTTTTTATCATTCGATGTGCAGCGGTTTTTAATATTTAGAATAAAATAGCTCTTATAATTTCATTACATGGAATGAATGTAATTTTGTTGAATTGTAGTTTCAACGACGCCATTCACTACGTGAATGGAACATGGAAATTGTTCCCTTTATTTAAAATCGCCATTAAATACCTTATATATCTCGGGTTGAGTCTCAATTTCACCGAGTTCGCTTAATGCTGATGATGAATTACTATTGATACTATACGGACGCTTTTGCATCATAGACAAAAATAAAGCGTAAGCATTGTGAAGCTGAAGAATGGGAACGTGCTCTGATGATAAAAGCAAGCCTGCTCTGAACAAAAGGGGTAGTATAAAAGCAGCCGTAGGCGTACATTCTAGATAGACAACTATGAATATTCGAAAATAAGCCTAATTACTAAAGCTGAGTCGTTACTTCTACTAGTAACATGTATACTATTGCGCAGACATCAACGCTCATGTCTTATTGTTTACTTAGTCGTTTCGTGATTGTTATTACCTATAGTTGAAATTTCTCCCGTTCCTTGCGTATTCATGAATAACTACTTATATTAATTATCATAATAATTTCGCATTTTTGTTTGTATCTGTTTCTGTTCTAAAGCAGCAAAAGGAATGCTCGGTAAATTGGGACCAATATTTCTTAACATTAAGAGATATACTTTAATCCGGAAAACCAAATACAGACATACGAACATTCTCCCGACAAGTATAGGCTCTCCGAAGAGTACAGAGGTCGTTCACGTTTATCATAGAGAACAAACTTCAAACTATCCTCTATTTGTAAAACCTGAACTGACGTTCAAGACAGACGCCGCCACGCAAAAACATGAGAGAGAGAAAACAAAGTGTTTGAAGCTCACTAACTTAATATCCTATCAAATATGAATTGTTAATGTGATAACTTGTTCTGTACTGTGGATTATATTTCACGTGAGAACTCTCTTGTTCATTATGCTCAAATGCACTGAATTGCTAATAGGAAAGAGACAACTTAAAATAGTCAAAGTTATTACCCATAAACCCAAATATCTAAGTCGCAATTAAACTACCGAGTTGTTTGTTTTAATTAAATTGGATTGGCTCCTGTTCAAGAAAGTTTGGGAATTAAAAAGCACCTAAAAATAGGGGAATTGTTTTGGATATGCAGATACATTTATATATCAGACTACAAAGTATTATTGCTATTTAATAATTTACCAACATTTTCGTAAACGTGCGTAACAATTATTATATTTACTACGTCTTATAAATTAAGCATATTAATAACATTTTTAGGTTTTTCTTACACACTGCACGTATTACGTATCTTCTACAAGTATTTCAGCACCCTAATGAATTTTATCGAGATTAATACAAACATTTTTTTATGCGCTGTACGGACAGACGTTTAGTGACAGAGAACTCCTTCTGTAAATGAAGAAGCATGCGTCTAGTCTGCTTCATCAATCATCATCGCGATCACGATGACACCGCACTCTACCCCTCGAAGATAGAATACCTTACATTCAGCGCTTAATCGACTTTGTGTCTTCCAAAGAATATTTCTTAAATTCATATTAGACGGTCGAAGAAATTTCAAGACACATTATATACATAACTGCTATGCTCTTTTAATAAAAGTGGTGAAAGGCCTTTCTACGATGAGCATTCGCAATGGAAAACTGCTCTAAACTTAGTTGTTCGGACAAAGTTCTTAATGCCTAAAGCGCTATTTGGAAGAAAGTTCTGCTGAACGGACTTTGATGAAATTTGGAATCAAGATCTAATTTAAATCTATAAATGTTAATTTGGCACAGTTCATTAGAAAAATAATTTAAAATGAGTTTAATTAAAAAATAAGGGACTGGGCACTCGAAATTCACGTGTTTTTTAATATCTTGTAAATAATACAGATAGATGAAAATTCTCATTACATCAAATCCCTCCATTACTTTATGTTTGTTTTCGTATGGCGTGAGCAAGAAGTGGTATGTATTTTATTTTTAAAAGATTCTTGGTTTTTGGTCACTTTTATATATACATTTTGAGGGAAACACTCCTAATCTATGGTATTAATAATTTTTTTTAACATTTGTCCTAATGATTTGGGCAAATATTCGAATCAGGGGACAGAAAGATGATTCCGGCCACAATAGTTAGTATTCATTATAAATAGGACATAATAAATTATATATATGTATATATTAATAAGTAAATATGTAGATCCAGCATCCTTTACCATTTATGCATTTTAAAAAGCTAAGCTGTGTTTAGTTTTATCATTTTTACTATTACTACTCATGTAGGACAAAGGAATTAATTAATAATTGATAAAACGCGTTTTTAATATTTAGAACAGCATTTCCGTGCATATCAGGTAAGATGTATTAGTTCCATAAGTCATCCGCTGAGTAAACTTACAAGTAAAATTGATATTAATTGTTTCAAAAATAAAAATGATAAGATGTACATAAAAACAATAAATACATAGAACTATACATAAGAAAATTTATATGAGAGAGCATATGTTAGGATTACAACTCATCACAAATAATATGAAAGCATACATGTAAACTAAGGATATAATTATTATTCATTTCACAAATAACAATGCCTGCATACTTAACACTACACTTTGATCAATGCAAGAAGATGATATAAAAATTAAAAATGTTGTTTCCCGAAAAATTTATCTGGCAGCTCTTCTCAGTGATTGGAAATATCATGCGGTCGACATGAAATAAACAAGTGTGAAGTATCAGTTTGACATAAAAACAATTATTATTCAATAAATTAAGCAGGATTTTCTGGGGAACTAATGTTCGTTAGTTTCAAATCGATTTACAAAATCATTAAATGGTTAATATGGGCCTTTAATGAGAAAATCTTTGCATTTCTTAACAAAAACGTTTCTTACTCCTTTGATTCTAAGACGAAAACAAATAGTTTTTATCCTGAATAATCTATAGTTTTTTTTAAAGTCAGAGATAAATTTTGTCTTCCGTGAAGTCACTCAGTGTTTGATTTTAAATTGATGGAATTCCCAGTAGGCAACAAATTGACATAGATTTTGTTCCATGACTTCTAGAATTTTCAAAATTAATGTGTTAGGTTACGTTAAAATTCCAATAACGTTTTAAGGAACGTCTACAACTTACTGTATACTTTTTACCATTTCATATTCGGATTGCCGACCTCCTGTGGTCCAGTGACTAGCGTCACTGCCTCATTACACAGAGGTCCAGGGTTCGAATCCTGGCATCGGCTTGAATGTTTATGCCGTCATGGTAACGGAGACTAAGATTGACTACTGGAGAGTCGATACGCTGATCACGTATCACTCCAAATTCGGAATGTGTCATGTAAGGTGACAGTAGTTGTAGGCCAATGACCTTAATGGGCTACAGAGCCAAGGAAGAAATATATTCTGTAGTTTAAAAATTTCGGCAAGGCGGGAAGAAAGCCCCCGCTTAAAATGTCTGCTACTCAAATTGATATAATCTTGTCGTAAATTAATAGCTGTGACACAAATTTCTGATTATAATATTTCACTTCAAACAGTAGAATTCCACAGAAAAATTAATTTTTACACACCATATATTGCCCAATATTTTAACGTATCATATATTATTATTCTTGTATGCTCCGTTTGGTTTGAATTAGCCGTATATTGCTGTGTGAGGATAAATATGGCAGGAAACAACAACAGCTTGGGGTAACTATAAAACTTTCACTGCTTTCTTGTCATCTCCCGTGTCACTGTCGATCATGCATTTCCCTAATTTAAATCGGTTTTGAGGGGCCTGTCTCTCTGCCACGTGTCTCAGGCTTAGAACTCCAATTGGCTGGTTTGTTACGCAGAGGAGACATTGGTGAGGAGGAGGGGGAGCGGTTATTATGGAACAGGTTCGAGAGAGAAAGAGTTAGTCTTAAACTGATTTTCCTTTTGGAGGGATCTCTAGGTTCCGAGGTCCTTACTGTCCCGTATCCTATTTCGCATTAATCTTCCCTAGGGCTTAATTTATGTTCCAGTCCCGGAATGCTAATCAGATAACAAGAAATAATTTTACGGATTCTTACCTATTTTCTCATCCTGAATTCACTTTCTTCCGATTGTTGAAGAAGATTCGTCATGAGATTTTCCTATGACTCGGACTAATCCTTTCCGTACTTTACCTGAAAATTTAAAAGATTTTAATCCTTCTTAATTTTAATTCTCCAAGTATCAGCTAAGTACATAATTTCATTCATGGTGGCACCTGCAATAAAAGTGTGATTCGTTTTTCTCAGTTTATTTACCCGAAGCCATTAACTTTATGATATTTTGTAGTTACTTTGTGCTTAAGGTTAGTTGTGACATAACTTCAATAAATAAGGAATCAAATATTACATTTTTTTCTTAATTCCATAGATCACCGTTCGAAAGATTAATGTTTATCTGAGCTAAGGATGTTGGTAAATACTAACAAAATAATTTCACATTCATTAATTACTAAACCAGGTTAGGTTTGTGGGTAAGCATTTTTGATTTCTATTTCACGTCTATTTTCTACTAAACATTAATTTTTATGGAACAAATTACAGGTTTTATAAATATGTTTTAAATACAGATACAAAATAAAGATTCCAATTTTATTTTGCTTCTATTGAACAAAATCGACTAGTCAAGAATATTAGTTCCAGAATTTGTATCAGATGAACTGCGATAGTAATATTTCAAAGTAATTCATTCATTATTCACACCAAATGAATTTTAACTGTCTTACATGAAGGTAATGGAACCATTAAAAGATACTGCCATCTCAAGACCTGCAGTGATGGCAGAGCGGTAGCGAGCCAGACTGCAAACACGTAGCTCGGGTTCGAGTCCCAGCCGACGCAACCATTTTTATTTGTTTAACCTCTCGGTAAGCCCGTTTGTTTGATGACGGTAAGCAGTCGTCATTCGGTGCGTTATTTCACACAGTCTATTGACCTCATGTATTAGTCTAGACTGAAATACCGTCCCCCGGTCCGTGATTATAGTTCTTGGAGCTCCATGCCTAAGTATTATTTCTTCGACGATGAAGGTGGCGATCTCGGAAGCTTCCGCCGATGCTACGGCTTTTGTGACGGCAAACCGAGTTAAGTAATCGGTGCAGACAATAATCCACTTGTTTCCCCGGGATGATGTTGGAAATCTTCCGAGCAGGTCAATTCCGATGCGTTGAAATGGTGCGTCGGCCGGAGGAATCGACAGTAGTCGCCCAGGTGGTCGTTGGGGAATCGTCTTTCTTCTCTGACACTCTCTGCAGTGGCTTACATAGTGTCTGACGTCCGTAAGTTGTCGCGACCAATAAAATCGCCGACGGATTCTGTCATACGTCCTGACGACGCACCCACCGCTGGTAATCTAGATGAATAAATGCACGATTGACCTCTTTTTATAACTTGTCGCGTTAATTTACAAGCTGGGTCCGCGACGTTGACCCACTATTTTTTATCACAATATTAAAATCGACAAAAATATCTTGTTCAACGTGTTATTATACCGATATTGAATTCTGTTCTCATGTTTTATATTGTGGATATTAAGTGTACATTTTTCATTAAAACAAAAATAAATTCATTGCTATTAAACTCAAAAAGAGGAACTATTTATATTTAAATTCTGTTTGATTTGACTTTAATAAAGGAAAACTTTAACAAAAGCCCCATATAGGTATTATTTGTATAAAAAAATCACTTGTACTGTACTTGTACATTTATTAAGTAATTAAAGATTATTTATAGTAAATTTTTAAGCCAGAAAACTATGTGGTAATTAAAGGTATACTTACTTGTATAAAATAGTTAAATTTGACAGAGTTTGAAAGCTCTATATGTCTTCAGGATAGGATCACTTTCAGCCTGAAAGGGAAAGACAAAGGAATCTAACTACTCTAAACATCGACAAAAACATTGTATGGGCTGAACACCACAACACACCAAAATTACATGACAATCAGACGATTGGTATAGGGACACATAAGGTGCAATAATGAAGTCACAGAGCAGATGATTGACGTGCGACATATTTTGGCCTGAAAGGAGAAAGGAATATAATATTCAAAATACCGACAGAAACCATCTTTGGGATGATCATTGCTAAATACAAAAAATTCACCATTGTCAAATGAATGGTATAAGAACGCTCAAGCCCGAACCGTTTGTTTGAACAAGCCCGGCATATACCTCTGGAGCGCACTGCTTACATTGCAAGTAGGGCTGACCCTAGAGGAGTACAGGCCGTAAGCGATGACTTAATCCTACTGGGGTTTTCTTCCCCAGACTAAGCATTTTATATTAAGTTTCCCACAAGAATAGACAACGTTGGGCAGTATCCGGGGTCACCGACGGTAAGAGTTGTTCACTGATCCCTATGGAAGGTCATCTACCCCCTGGTCTGTTACGTCCCCACAACAATCCAGCCTCTCGTTATCGGAAGGGCGTGGGAGTATTATCAAACGCACGTCGGACTTGATGCAGGCTTATCTAAGGTTTTCCCTGCATCACCGGGTGGGATTCTTAAACTACAGTCAAGGGGCATTTTTCAACCCTTCCTCGTTCCCATCCCTTTCTATGCTATTATAGGGGAGATCCGCAAAAGCGTATAACCCTTACGTAGCCTGTTTTTCTAAAAGAGAATGCTTCTTATTTACATAGAACATTATAATGTTTAAGTCGCCTGGAAGCAGAACAACTTTAGAAAAGTAGCTTTGTGTTTCCAGTTCGGTTTGCAAGAATCAATCATCATAACCCTTAATTTATATATTATAAGCTGATGCTCTATTACTACAGCAATTATTCTGGCCCTTTCCTGAAGTTTGTTACAAAATTCTTGGCATGACGTCAATAATGATATAAAAAAATCTATGTTGACTGTTGAATATAAATCCATTTTCGCCCCAGCTCTTTCTTATGTAATCCGATGTTAGACGCTCTGAGACGTTATACGCTACTGGCGTTAAACTTAGCGTCCTGTTTGAAATGAATAGGGGAATCATTTAATTTAAATAAATATTAATATTATAGTTATAGTTATAATATATATATATATAACATTTTACTTTGTACTATGCAACTTTAGATCAATATTACAATTTTCTCATTTCTAACTTTAAGCCGGCAATTCTTTCTTACTTAAACACTATAGATATATTTACAAAAAATGAATACAAATAAATTTCTTATGACAATTCTAAATCTCTACACTCAGGGTCGTATGATATGAGCCTTCTCATAGAGCAAAATATTTTACACAAAATCTACTCGGACCTGGCAGTATAGGAAATCAGCAAAAAGGTTACAGAGTTATTTACATGGCAGCTTAGTGAATCTTTCAGAACCTTTCTCGTTGCAATTTCCTCCTATTTGGGTCATACTCGATCACGCCTCAGAGTCGCCGCTGCTATTCTTCTTGGTACAGGACAATGTCCATTTTTATCCTCGTCTCCTCGAATTACCTGTCCGATAATGTGACTTTCTGCTCGCCTCTACAATCTGCCTCTAATCTCATCTGATCAACCACTCTCGTCTCCTCAATCTCCCTTGCCTAAGTTCGAATAATCTGTCAAGAAAATCTCTCTGGAAGCCTTTCCAATACCTTTTCCCCACTTCTTTAATTGATATCCTGAGGGTGACAGTGATTGATTAACCAATCAAATTGATCGTAACACTTCTCTGGGAAGAAGCTTTTTGCCCCTCTCCCCCACGGTTTTTAGGGAAAATCCACGCTTACTTCCCTGCCTTCGACTCCAAATTCCAGCGGTCGCGGGGCAATCTCCACTGGAGTCCGACTGTTTGGGTTTTATTACCCCTGGCTCATATACTCTCTTTTCTTTTAGCTCCGCACCGCCAAAATCCGAGCAGATGTGTTTGGCTGTTACATGTTGTTGCTAATTTCTGACAATGGGCCCGATATGTTAAAAGGTATAACAGTAGCATTTTGGAATTAATTAATTAATGGAAATAGTTTAGTTATGTACATAGACATAGCCTCACCTCCTACTACAAAACTTCGAATAAAATACCATCCGGTCAGACCGATTTCTGATAATTTAATTTGATAAAAAATTTTCTTAAGTCATATCCTTAATTCCTTAAATACGCTAATAGTTGATAATATGACATGTCTGATTTGAAAAGATTCAAAATGGAAGTTTTCAACAAAAACAAATGTACAAATTTGATATGGAAGGTTGATCAACCAGTGAAACAAGGCACTGAGGAGATAATAGTTATTTTCAGGCTAAATACCCATAGGTGATTCATTTCAAATTATAAACCTTTGATAAAAAAGACGTAGATTGTATTTAATTACGGAAAGGTAAATAGGATACGAGAATTGTGTTATGTATAATTTTTTTTATAGGCATACTGTGAGTATAACAGCCAGCGGGATTTAGTCGATATGGAGTCAAATTACAAAAAATCATACATTAATACAAAGACACACACCAATATAATGTATTATTTTCCTGTCACCAAAATTCCGTGTTACATTTGAAGGTAAATAAAATACAACGACAGCATTTTAATTCTTTCTGGAGGCAAATCGCTTAGGACGATTCCTTCCCAGATCTACATGAGGGTCATAATGATTTCCCGGTTCCTTCCCAACCAGATCGCGAGAAGTAAATAGAAATGGAATCTATTTTCATCGTGAAATTTTATTTTCTTGCCATGTTTTATTGATTTTTTGCTTTGCGTGGGGTAATGTGCATGATTGGTAAAAAAAACAGTTTATTCTTATTATTCTTTAACGAGTGTGACAAATAAAGAAAAATACTCCAAAATTAATTCATGTTCAATTACGTTCAATAATTAAATAATATTAAAATAAATCACCAGTGATAATGCATATTATGGCCTGTTTCAGACAGTTTATTTTATTAAAGACTTGAAGATATAAATAAGTACCAAAACGTTGCTTTTTAATTAATTAAATAAACTGCCTGAAACTGGTTATAAACCTCATTATAAATAATATTTTAATAATTTGAACAGTTTAAGTACACGCAGTATTAACGCAATTCAATAGACGAAATATATAAGAATTCAGCAACCCGAAATCCAAATGTCAAAACAACGCAATATGTTGATGCGTCAGTGAAATACCATAGATTATTTCAATGGCCAGGCTGAAAATATAGGATTATATGTATTTTATGTGAGAAATCCAAAAATATTTGTAAATTATTTTGGGTGTAATGTTTAAAAAATTGTATCTTATATATATATATATATATATATATATATATATAACAGATTAAAAGTGACTACTTTTAATCTGCTGAGTCGTTGAAGGTGTTTTATACATAATGTACGCGTTTTCTGCAGGAAAGTGGAAAATGAATGAGATATTTCTGCCCCGTGTCCAATGTTCCATTCTCAAATGTGAATGTAATGCAGTGCACTCGCCAATGTTGCCAATCAATTATCGTAGAATGCCTTTGGAGGACAGTTCACGCAATTCCATTGCACGGATTATCGCAGCTTCCACGGTAATACACTCGTCAGGAACGCCAAGTATCACAGCAATTTAAGATTCACGACAGGCGAACGTTTCGTTGCAGCGGATTTGATCGATAAACCCGTACACAATCTCCCAATCTCATTGTTCGCATATCGTTTCATTTCGAACGGGCGGAGAAAGGGTGCAGATCGTTGAGGGACACAAATTACTCATCGTTGTTAGATATTAATTAAACTAAAAGCGCTGTTTTTTTAATTAATGACCATTTTGTCGAATGAAATATAGTTGCGTAAATGGTGGCTGGATTTAATCATCAATGAAAGCGTACTCCACCCTCTACTGCGCATTGTTTAAATATACAAATAATATAACTATGAATAAGTAATTGATTGTAATACGAGACGTTGCTTTACAATCGTGTTAAGCGGAAAACGGTAAAAGTTCAATATAATAAGGCTTTCAGATACGTAGTTTTAGAGTGATAATTACCTCTCTTATGGTGTTAGAATACTTATTTAATATTTAATTCATCGATTGATAATTCTCTACGCTGGTATTTTATTGTTGAATGAAACTCTACCATATCTCGTCATTTTGGCAAGAATTGATCAGCCAAATTTTCTAATGACTGTTTAAGTGAAATTATTTAGGGAACTTTGTAATATGCAATTAGAAATTACGAAAGTTTCTTTAAATTACATAAAGTACAACACTGGCGCATTCCAGCCCTTTTTCCGGCAGGTGTAATCGTTTGTGAAGCTCTCTTCTGTGGACCAATCAATACAGAAAAGGGAATGGGTGGTCACCGCAATCTTCTCTCCCTCCCCCCCTCTCTCTCCCTCCCCCCCCTCTCTCTCTCTCTCTGTGTGTGTTTTTGTCTCTTTTCACTCTCGTGCGTACAGCGACTTCACTTAGGTTTTATGTTATTTTGTCACTCAAAAGTAAACAGGCTTTTTCAGACATATATCGTTGCTTGTATTAATCTCGTGAGGTTTTAGTTTAAGCGCTACGTCACACCATGCAACAAGTTTTACTATGTAAAACTAGCTGGTTTCCCGGCGATACTCGGGGAATTTATTTTCATTAGCCCACCTTATCACTCGCAGTGTGCTTGTGCAATTCTGGACATATAACTCAGAAGCCGGCTGCCTTAACCATGCATGAAAAGAGAACTTCGAGGAGTTCGGGAAACTCAGTCAGGGTTGACTCCAAGTCCCCTGCAAGCTGAGACGACCTTCAGCGGTTTGAGGGGTGTATGTATATGGTCTAAGACCTTCAGCATATGGTAAAGGTTGTTTGCTGATCACATTTGATCGAGGCATGGAGTCGGTCGTGGGAGTAGTACCAAATGTCCAACCCACCTGGTGCAGGTTTTGTAGGTTTCCCCCTGTATCACCTTTAGGTGAATATCCGGGTAGGATCCTTACACCACAGCCTGAGGGCCCTAGTCAACCCTTGGCTGCCTTACTCTACCTTCCAAATCTCCACCTTTTCCATGCATTCCTATGCTATTATAGGGGAGAGCCACCAAACCGGATAACCCTCACGTCGCCTGTCTTTATAAAAGAAAAAAGAGCGTCTTCTTACATTTTAAATAGGTCTATTAATTGAAACAGCTAGGTTTAATGAAAGCAATCTGTTGATATTTATTTCGAAGGCCCAAAATGTAGTTTGTGTAATAGCCATGCGTTTTCTTCAATATTTTTACAGTTGTAGAAGTAATTGATTATATGTATATATATATATGAAACGTGTACAATAATTTACCTTTAAAATTTACGTATCAGTTATTTATTGTGTGAAAAAACAAATGGTAACAAGACTTATAAGTCAGAAGAATGTATTATCCATTTTTTATATCAAACAGTCAATCTAATTGTTTGGAAAAGTTATTAGCATGTAAAAATAATAAAACAGTAGCTTTCTTTCCTATGAAAATTATCATCCGTGTGTAATGTGACGTTCATTTCGACTTAGTCCAATCTGAGTTGAGACAGGCCCGGCTATGTTAAGTTTGAAGTGAAATTAAAATTCTCCTGCTTTGCTCTTAGTTACTGAATCGCCTTCATGTAACCTGCCACCACAAAGAAAACACATTGGACAATCACAGATAACGAAGTCTCGCTGCAGGCAATATTGTAGAGAGTAAAACTGTAAATAATACGACGATTTACGTAATCTAAGATGCTTTAATATAGTTGTAATTTAGATATGTAGTACAAAATTTGAGGAAAATACATTGATACTTCCTACTTTTATTCTGTTTAATTAATTCATATGAAAATAATTTATTGACTGTTAAAATAGTAGCGCCAAGAAATTTTTATAAATTAGTTAAAGCTGAACGCCGAAAGTCCGTAAACGGCAAACGGTTAATGGAAAATATAAAACTAAAATATTAACGGGAGCCGCACTAGGCTCTATGATGAGTCGTATTTGCCCACAGTTGTACTATAACAAAGCAATCGAGGAAATGATAGAACAATCTACCGATTGCATATTACATACTTTGACACATTAAATTTTATTGCAACAAGTACGTACAGTTCATATCAGGTCACCAACTTAAATCAGTTTCGACTCTACTTAAGATTGAGCCATATGAATTATTATTAAGTGCATCGGCAATCTATTCTACCCGTATTGAATTATTTTCGGTTTTTCAGTTTATTTTTAGGTCGTCATAAATTAATCCACCATATATTAGTTGTGTCTAAAGGAATCGTGATGATTGAGTACAATTTTCTTTACACATACCGTGGTTTATCTGATAAAATCGTTTCATTGGATCAGGATTGTCTTCCGCTTGAGTGGTACATTTAATTAAAACGTTGGTTTTGCCAACACTAAAGGTGCGCCGCTGAATTCAAGTCTCATTAATTCATGTGGCAGCTATAAATAGCCAGGGAGAAACACCGCAGACCATAGTGTAGTGAGCGAGCACGAGGAAGGGAACTCGGATAACCTGATGCTGACAATTTATTTCCATTAAATTTCCTTTGTCATCAATTATAAACACACCTAATTAAACACATGTTTGTATATTCTCAACATATGGGCGTGTAGCATATTCAGCCTTTAAAAATCAAAGTACTTAATGAACGAGTCTGCATGTATTGGTTTATGTGCAATATTAAATATTTAATTCATTTTTGAGTTCTGCGTGTATGCAGTTTTTCGGCTAAGAGTCGGTAGACGGATGAGGAAAGACGGCACAAAGTCAATACCCGTATATTCGAAAGAGTTATGGTCGGTAACCACGGAATACAGTGAAATGACCAGCATGTTAAAGACGTACGACACCAAATAACGCAATGAAAGAATTCATTTCTCTGACAGAAAGATGTGTCACACCATCTACGAAATATATCGCAGAGAGAGAGGGCGAGTAATCGCTCAGATAATTAGTTTCAAATAGAGAAGACAGATACCACTGAAATTATTAACGAACACTTAAGACATCTCAAGCTCTCATTTACGACTGAGACCTAAAGCGTAATTTATCAAATTTGAATGCACGTGTGCTGCAAATTATAGTTCGTAGCCTAATCGAAGTCATTTAATTTTATTGTAGTTTAAAATAACAAAATTATCATTGGTTGTTTTAGTTTTTAAGGGATGTGGATGGTAATAGACTACATGGGGGTGATCCAGAGTCTGGAATATACCCTTTATTAGCATAGGAAGGGAATTTAAAATGGAGGGGAAGGCAGCCAATGTTCAACCAGGGCATCCGGATCCTTGAAAGAGATGCAAGGAAAACTCTAGAAAAAACTACGGAAATTGACAACTCGCCTTTAATAGCATAGAAAGGGAATTGAAAAGGGGGATGTGGAAGGTAGATAAAGGTAACCACGGGTTGACTAAGGGAACCTATCCTGTGTTTCACCTAAACGAGATGCAGCGCAAAGCCTATAAAACCTGCATCTGGTTGGTCGCGCTTTTGGGTACTATTCTCACAACCTTCTGAATGACGGGTTTCAAAGAATTTTATTTTTATATCAAATTATATACGTGAGAGAAATTGAGTTAGATAAATTTATTTTATCTCGGTACCCGACATTGCCCGTTTACTTTTGTATTATCCCGGTACGGTATTTAATTCGATACTAATGAAATTTAAGGGGAATAGTGAGCTACCTATCCCATGGTTGTAAGGATGCTTTTATAAAATAGTTTTCAATGTCTACTCTAATTATCGGAGATATATTCAATTGAACTTTGTGAATCTGTGACGTCAATCCGAAATTAATTAATTTTTTCCATTTGTTGATGCTTATTATTCTAATACCCTCCTCATAATTCCTAAGATATCACCAAATAAAATTTGACAATGTGTATAGACTACATTCACTGTTTAGATGATGATAACTCAACTCTAAAAATAACCTCAAAATATTGTTTTAAACAACTTGGCAGTTTTATTCTAATGGGGTAAAACGATGTTGCAAAAATATTGACCTAGAACGAAACCTCTTTAATACAATGAAAAATATTAATTATGTTTAATGGTGATAATTCTTTGAAAATTTCAATTAAGTCTTTACTTGTATTAAGTGAATAGACATTACAATTGGCCATTAAGAACAATCAGGTGTAAATATTTTCGCAATTGAAAAATCCACTAACTTCAAAATATATTCATAACCAAGCTTATAAAAAAATTCGCATATGCGAATAAATCTGTTAAATTATAGGGATTTCAATATTATCTGTTTCTTATGCCCTTCCATATTTTCTTAACTTTTTATTCGAAGATAATATTGGGCAAAAGTCAAGTTTAAACGTGTCAGAAGAAAACAAAGCAACCATCATTTGCGAATTTCCAAGCAACCAGTTTTAATGGTTGGTGATGTCATAAAATTTTACGTGTTGACACATACTATTAATGTTTTAAAATTTAATTTTGTTTAAATTGATATTAGTTGTTTCTCACCCCACCACAGTTTTCCGAAGGGCTTTTATAGAATATGCGTACCAAGTTTTGTTGCAATCTGTTTTCGCATTTAAATTTGTATAATGATTTACAAACAAATAAACAACCAAACATAATTCAATTTTTATTATATAGATTAAAATTAACTATTTCGTCTCTAAATTTTGTAGTTGTAAGACATGTCTTAAGTAGGTTAAAGAAATATTTTTCTTTATACTTTATCACACTACATACTTATGTATTATTACAGTCCCGCTTTAGGTTAGGATAAGCGTTACTAATTTAAATTTCACGGAATAAAAATAACTGTAATCAAATGAACGTTGATAAATATTGAAATGACCATCAGTTTACTAACTGCGTATATTACTCATAAATGAATCTGACAAAATAAGGAATCGATTAAAAATTTACTATTAAGATTCGATTTTCATTTCGTTCACTTTAACAATTTTTGTATACTACATTTTTCAAAAATTCAAAGTTCGTCAAATTTTACAGAGATCAGAAAATTTCTTGTTAAAAAGACAAAAGTCAATCCAAGTTATTAACCGTGTCAGCGCTTATACTAAGACTAATAGTATCATTCTATACCTTCAATGAGTTGGATGAACTTAAAAATGCCTGCTGATAATTGTAATATTACTAATTGGTATTATTTAAGCTGTTTGTGACAACGAGAAAAACGAACAAAGATTGCGTATGTTAATAGTGAAGCTGGAATTTGATAGCAGCCGTATATCCATCTAGCAGATCCTACTCTCCAATATTCTCCTCCACCTGGACTAGTATTGAGCGTTGCGTCCACCGTTACAGCGAAAACGACTCATTCTCCCCCTCAGTCCCAAAATATTACGAGATATAACGTTGACAGTTTCTTATCCCATAACGTTACATTTTCGACGACAATTACATTCTATAAACCGGTCTCGGCCCTCGTTGGCAACCTACAATTATAGTTGAGCGTAAGTAATAATATTCACTTAGGAAATAGACTCGTTTAGTGTAAAAGCCAGCCGTAGTATATTTCAAAAACATTAAAAATATATATTACCTTAAAGAACTGCATATTTTACTCTTTCCAAATAAAATTAAAAACTTACAAACTATTCCTTTTATTTTTCATTCATCAGCAAAAATCTGTTTTTAAACTCGTAAACACTAAGGAAATATTAAAATGTGTATTTAATTCCAATTTTCAGACTTTTTTTAAAGTTTACTTTTGTATCATACGTTAACAGAAACGTAGACCACCATTTTGAATTTCCACTCTGTCAACCAGGTAACCACAATGAAATAAATATGTATTTAACACTACTAACATACCCGGACGTTTAACCATGCCTCAAACTAATGTCCAATGTGTAGAGTTGAAAGGGTATAAGTTTAAATAAACAAATCTATTAAATTAAATTTTAAATTTAACATGGAAATTTTGCACCGAATTTTATTTACTTAATATTTGGCTAAAACTCAGGTTCTTCGTTCTGTGCTCTGGAGCCTTCTCGGCTTCCAGAAATTTGACTGAATTTATTAGGCGGCAGGCAATGAGTTGTAGCGATCTTTCCCTTCTCACGAACGGTTGTGATCTTTCGGCAGGCTACAGGCAGCTTTGAGGAATACCAGTCTTCAATATCAACAATGTTTATATTTCAGCAAAGGCTTTTTGCTGAGCTTTCATAATTTATACTAACTGCTTCACGTAACGTGTCTACGCCAATCGTATACAAGATTACAAATTCACGGGCTTGAACTCTATCAACGGTAAAGGTCGACCTTCGGGAATATTTAGTGGGTCGCCGCCCTTTGTCAGGCCCTTCTGTCAGCTTCCCTTAATCTCCGAGGCTTTGTCTCACCCTGGCGCCGGTTTGTGACTGTAATTTCACAGCTTTGAACCTTTATTTCCTCCGTATCTGTGTCTTTAATTTTTACATGTCGGGATAATTATTTAATTCGGGGAGGGGTGTTCGTTTTCGGCACACACTTATTTACTTAATCGTTATATTACGCACAACGTATATGTTAACCAAATACAGTTGACACCACACCCGTTTTAGATTAACTATACAGAACGTTTTACAGGGTTAAAAGGAGTGTCGAGTATTACATATATCTATTTTCATTTTATGGTAACTATAAACCTAAAATTAAAGTAAAAAACGGTTACGTTCGAGTGGTCTTTATTAAAAGAGGACATATCTTGCAAATAACACATTTTACAGAGTTCCCTGCATTGTGAATAGAGGTAAGCTATTGTTTGTATTTACAGATTATGTCCAAAGTAGGCGGTACCCTAGTATATAACAGGAAAAAAT
>CM067377.1:86451051-86632623 GCA_034510155.1 Eucriotettix oculatus
AAAGTAGTAACTCCAGACAAGTTCACCAGAGTTGGGCATGAATTTGAAAAACCGCTGGAAAATAAACCGTGCACCTCAAAGGGAACATAAAAAGTATTTTTAATTTACTTTATCTTTTCTGTGACAGAAATTTACTAAAGATGACAATTAGAAGTAATTAGATTTGAAGGGCAAGAAATGAAATCAGAAATCAAGAAAGGAGTAAGACAAGAATGCAGTCTGTCGCCCATACTGCTTAACTTGTATGTAGAACAGGCGACGGAGAAAGTTAAAAATGAATACGGATAGGGAATAAAACTGCAAGGAGAAGAAATAAACACCCTACTCTTTGACAATGATATTTGTAACGGTCAAACACATCTACTCGGACTTTGGCGGTTTAGGAGTCAAAAGAAAAGGACTTAATTTGGCAAACAGTGGAAATAAAAACCAGACATTCGGATGCCAGGGAGAAGACGAAGACTGGGAATAAGCGTGGATTTCCCCAAAATCCTTTGAGTAGAGGGGCAAACTATTCTTCCCAGAGAAGCGTAGCGATAAATTTTATTGGTTAATATCCATCCCTGTCACCTTTTGGATATGAATTAAGCCATTCAGCTCGAATGACTTGATGTTCACGTCATTCGGAACTAGGGTTTTAAATCCATTGACGTGAAACAGGACATTGTATTATCTTGCTTGATTTCTTATGACATTGGAAGAGTGAATTTCCTTTATTAGTTTACTTTTTATAAACATTTAAGTGTGAAAATACATTCATATTCTGTTGAGTGCGCAGTTTATTTACATATGCGGTATTTAAATCAGAATTGATTGGGTTAAAGAAATGGGGAAAAAGCATTAAAAACCCATGCAGAAGAGGAGAGAAGGGAGATTAAGGTGACGAGATGGTTTTTCAGACGATATTAGTGGCAGATTGTAAGATTTCAGCGCTTACTTTTATTATTGTTTCTTCAGGTACAATTAAACTAATAACAATATATCTACATTGATCGGGCCGACTAACCCACTGACGTGTTGTACGTATTTATTATGCTAATTTTACTCATGATTCTGTTTCTGTCTGCCCTTATTTTACGTTGTCAAATGTCAGCTAATTTTGTGCGGCTTATTACGTCACTCTACGGCATTGATTCTATGCCATTTTTTAAATAGTTCTGTTTTATACTTTCTATTTTTTACTTTTTTCAGTTGTGTCACTTAAATTAGAGAGACTGTCGCAGCTTAAATTTAAAAATATTTAATTTTCCTTTACGTTTGTGTAATATATTTAATATAGATTTTTATCAATAAATCTTTCGCGTATTATATATTGCTCTGAAGGGATTTAACTCATTGATTACTAATTGGTATTTCGTGTAATTTAGTAATTACTTTTACATATTTATATGTTGCATTTAGTTCTTGTAAAAGGTTTATCATTTTTAATTGTTGGTGTGAATAATCTAAATGATACGTAATCGAGTTGTCAAAGTTCTCTCTTTATTTCTAATCACTCTCTATTCCTTTTCTGAAACTTCTTAGATTTAATAGGTACAGATTAATTATATATTGATCAAATTCATTGATCACTAATTTACACTTTGTTAACTTTCTACGTAATTAGGAGGTATATATTTTTACGTCCCGAATTGAGGAAATTATTTATTTTAAATAATTGCAACTGCGCTGTTATAATATTGGTGAATTAGTTTCAATATGTCGTAAAGTTTAATGCGAGCGAAGTGCACTTGCCGGTGCGTGAAGTTCTGTGGCTCCCCGTAGCTGTTCTACGAGTGTTCCCTTGTCCTGGATTGCCTTTTGTGTACCCGGGTCAGAAGGCAGAGGCCTTCTCGTTCGCCGATCCGTTTTATGACTCGTTTTATGTCATTGAAGAAAGGACTGCGATGCTGCGATTTGTGAGGAGACTAGGTCGGAACGAACATCGGGATGCACAGCTTGCTCGCCCATATAACTAGCGAATAAAATTAGTTTCCAGCAGAAAGGGAAGTCTTTCCAAGGCAGAGTTTTCCGATGCGGACGTATCAAGCATATAAGAAGCCCATTTGCATAATCAATTTATACCGGCCATAAGGAATTAAAATATTTTCTCTTTTATTGTCATGAAGGAAGTTTTGAAGCAGCTATACGAAATTAAATTACATACCATCGTTATTGATCAGGCTTCTTTGAAAAGAAATGTTTAAACTGACTAGTTATTCTGAAATAAAATAAAATAAAATTATTTTACTACATCACGATGTTGAGTTCCGTTCCCTGGATCCTTTTCATATACAATACTAATAATACTATAAATCTCAAAGCGCATATAAATAAAATAAAAACCCGGTGAAGAGATTTGAACAAATGGTGGCACCCAAATTCATTGTATATAATATCCAGATGTAACTTAATTTCCTAATCAGTTGTAAGCATCACTAAGCATAATTAGCCTCTATTTTATCTTAATCAAGTTCATTTATTCGTACGTTGACACAAACTTAAACCAAATATTTTAAAGAACAATTAATTAATTTCATCCAAATTTTACTTTTTATTTTCACACGGTATTGTCTATGCAATATACCGAAAATGAAAGTAAAATAGATTAATATATAATTTACTTGCGGGTAATATAAGTTGTGTAAGAGTGTGTTTTTTGAGTGGGCAAGTTGAGTTAGTTGCTGAGGAATGATCGAGAAGGATGATTATTGAGTCGTAGAAGAATTGTCGTTGGTTGTTAAGTTGTCATTAAGAAGTGATTAAAGTGGAATAAAGAATTCAGAGACAATTAACTAATGGAATTTCATAACGTAAGCGGCAGACAGTAGTAGTTGTTAATTTGTTGAGAAGTTAGGAGGAGATATGCAGCCAGACTTCAAAGGCGGCGGTAGTAGACAATTCCAGAAGCTGCCACTTCAAAGTCTTGCAAGGTTCCGGCCAGATCTACCTATGCGTTCTGGTGTCAGTAAAGTACTAGACGAAACCTTAATCCTCCAATACCATCTACTAAAAGCCACAGTAACAATTGTTACCATCAAGTAGTGTTCAGAACATAAATACCATGTGATTAAGCCCGCCAACCCTTGAGAGACAGAATCAATTTGTTTTTTATTTCAATTTATAAAGTTAACTTAATTTTCCAAAATGTATATTTTTTTAAGTGCAGGGAGATATTTTTTATATTATTTTTTACTTACGGGTAATATAAATGTGAATATTAGGAAATCGGTGCTAAAAATGTTCGTTTGGAGTGGGCGTTATATGGGAGCGAAACGTGGACGATAGGAGTTGTAGAAAGGAAAAGAATAGAAGCATTTGAAATGTGGTGTTAAAGGAGAATGCTGAAAATCAGATGGATGGATGAAATTACTAACGAGAAAGTTCAAAACACAATACAGGAAGAGAGAAAAATATGGAGGACCCTAGAGAAGGGATAGTAGATTAATAGGCCGCGTTTTAAGACACGAGGGTCTTATGAAATTAGCTTTATAGGGAAGTGTGTGGGGTCAGAACAGAAGAGGGAGGTAAAGGATGGAATACACTAAGCAGATTAGAGACGATGTGGGATGTGGCAGTTCTGAGGAAATGAAACGGCTTGAGTAAGTTAGGTTAGCATGGACGGTAGCATCAGACAGTCTAAGAACTGAATACCACAACAACAACATAAATTAAGTTCTGTCCATACAAGAAATAATTTTGATTTTTAATATTGAATTAGTTTATTTTAATGTGACGGGTTTGTTTTTTAATTTGTGTACTCGTTAAGGACCTATCGATCTTTAGCTATGTCAACATAATATTAATGGGACCAAACGTTTTCTAAATAATTACCAAATTATAGTAAAACGATACTATCTATATAGTAAAATAGATGTATGTTTGTATATTTTCTTCATTGTAATTGAAAGGCGTGTAACAATTTCAACAACATTGTGCACATGTGTTCTTTCCGCCCGGAAAACAAATAGTGTTAGGCTGAGATCTGACAACAATTGGAGTACACTGCGGTGGATAAAGGTTGATATATGCGTTAAAATTTATTTATTGTAATCACTAATTATAATATTGTTCTGTCCATATTGATTTTGTATTATTTAAACTCCATTCTCCTTTGGACGGGACCAATCTTACGGGAATGGGGTGAGGGTCGGCTTATAAGAATAACGGAAGAACGAACTAGTCTCCGGAATGATGGAAGTCGCAGAGTTTAATTATGGCATTTATCATGCCATTTAAGTTGTAGTTTAACCTTATTAGGGAGTTGAATTTCCTCCCCGTACTTTTTTCAACGATTGGTGCAATTTCCATCAAATTTATCAACATATTCTCAATGAGCAAACACTCTGGAGGAGAGACACGATGATTGGCCATGGGGCGGGGATTATGAGATTAAAACACGAATAAATGGCGGATTTTTTCTGGGTTATGGAGACTTACAGTGTTTCTGTCGATTTTGTTCGTATATAATATCAAGTGCTTTTTGGCGTTAAAGGGGACCACATAGAGGAGTGGCTGTGAAGGGGCATTTCATAAAATACACGGAAGAAACAATCGAGATTAGTTTCTATTCCGGGACTATGCAAGTCGCTGAGTTTAATTATGACTTTCAAAGTGCTGCGTAGATCATACTTCAGTCCGACAGTAGGTGAGGTGGCAGTGGAGGCAGGTGAAATAAATAAATTCCTAGAATTTTAATGCTTTAAATTTATTTCAGAAATTCAATAAGCTACTTTGGTTGTTCAGTCCCATGGCATTAGGGGATGGGGGATGAAATGAACTAACCAGAAATAAACCGAGACATTTGTCCTGGATGCCGGATTAATCAAGTGTTGACTAAGAGATTACTGTTGAATTCAATATTGTACTGGACTAATAGAAATAAATGACCAGGAAAATCTGGGCACTCATCTATTTGTAGTGTAAATGCAACTCATAGAGACATCTGAAGCTCAGCCAAATGTCATGAAACGAAATTTAAAAGAGAGTAATTGAAAAATCATAACATGACCCGGGAAAAAAATAGGGATCTTCCGTTTAGTAGGCTTTTTCTCTAACAACCGAGCCAGTTCCAGTCAACTCCAGGACTCAATGTGAGACCCTTCTACCTCTGCATTACGGAAGTTCAGACTTACCTAAATTTTACTAATCACACTCTTCACAACCTAACTGCAGGAAATGACTGAAGAGATTATTCCATTCTGGTCGTCTATATTTAGTTTTATAGCCCTTAGCAGTGCTTCAATTCATAAAATTTTTCTTGCTATGAATTTAAATTCATGTATATTTGAACAACTGGCACAATGTCTTTTCTCACCGGTTTCCTAGAATTAGGTTGTGAAGAGTGTGATTAGTAAAGCTTCAGGTACACAGAGGTGGAAGTGTCTCGCAAGGATTTGTCGCGTCGACTCGGACTAACTCAGTGGTGGGGAAAAACCACCCTGTATATGGGAGGTCTCGGGTTCCAATCTTATAAATGAATATAATTTTGATTTCATTATTTATTTTTAATGTAAAAAATTAGATTTTTATAGTTTTAAATATTAAATAAAGTACAAATAATGAGCAAAAGTCAGAAACGGAATGATATAATTACAAAACATTTGGTCCCCAACTTTCATTACCTTCTCAGTTATTTTATTTTACTTAATATTTTATTTATAATATTAAGTGAGATTAAAATATTTATTTTATTTTTAATTCTAAATAGTAGCAATTATAAATAGTAACAATTTTGTACTTTAAAAATGTAAAATGCAGCAATGTTAAAGTTTCTAAATATTGATCTTCTAAAGTGAAAGTTTTAATTAAAACAATGTTATATTGCTACGATTATAAATTCTTACATTTAAGTATGAATATTAACTGTTAATATTTTTATTAATTAATTTTAATAGATTCAAATTTTATCAATTTACCATGTTCTTAAATTATGATAAATATTTAGTTTGAAAAAATTTTAGGATCCAAAATTGATGACAGGAAGATATTAAATGTTAATTTTTTATTTATCACTTCATGATGTCCTGAAGATAGGATGAAACTTACTATTTTTGTTATATAGCTATTGCTTAATTTTGTTCTGTCTGATTTAAGAAATAATATTCAAGGAGACGCACTTAAATCTCCTCAACCACGTTATGTGAAAGCAAGTGATGAGTAAACCGGTGGAATTGTTTCTATTCCAAGTGCATTGACTCCTCTTACTTTTCTCAACTATTTTCAACTCCGTTCTAGCGATGAGAATAAATTACACTTGTTATGTACCCGTATTTCACTACAGAATGACATTTTACGGTTTATAGACCGTCGTTTATCTTTTGGCGTACAGCGAGTGAGAGAGATAAAGTTGATCCTCGTGGCTTTCTCCGTGGCCTGATAAATATTGGCGTGCACGTGTTTGTGGACCTGCTTTGATGTTTAATAAGCCTTCTAATTAAGACTTTTAAAGGGTAATTATGACATTCTTGGGCGCCGGAGCCAGCAACCTTACACCACGGCAGCCGTTTGGCACCAGATACTTTGGCTTAATTGTCACGCGAAACTCTGTAAATTGGTGACGAGTTAATTGCTGTGAACGCTGTTTCGCAGTGGTAATTTGGTGACGGACGGTCTCGCTGTAACTAACCTAATGCATGCAGCTGCAGGAGGCGACGAGATCACCAGGGAAAAGGGACGTCGTAATGTTTCTCGCATTTACAAGCAGCTCGCAATTTCATCCCCCTCCCCCCCCCCCAGCCCTTATCCCGCTGTAGAGTAAATTTACAAACGCTGCGCCGCCGAAAGCGGTCTCACTCGCTCACCACAATCGGGAAACTAGCGCTCGGAATTACAGTCTTACAAATTATGCATCCAGCATTTTTTCATTCTTGTCCAGACAACCCGTTTGTTCTATTTTTTAAAAATTATAAACGCTCTAAATAAGATAACAGTTCCAACTACGTTTCGTTTTCTAATAGTTCCCCTTTATTAATTATGAATTTTTGGAAAGCGATAGCAAAGGTTGGACTAATAATCATTAACATCTGTCAGTTCATTCTTTATAACCTGATATTACTGATAACTCGGACTATGAATTTGACTTTAATATTCCTAAGTGGGTGTAATCAATTTGTTTAACTTAGATTAACTTTTAATAACAACAAAAACGACCTTACATTAACGATAAAACCTTACAACTAATTAAAAAATTAGATATGCCGACAATTCAATTTTAGCTTTGCATCTTACTCAATTGACTCTTAAAATAAACTGATTAGATTAACTCTATTCTTTTAACTATTCTGATCTCGTCTTCAATTTTTCCCAATTTTCTTGTGATACTCTTGCATTTATATGTGTTCATAAATTGCATATAAATAAACTATAGACCTTTATTGCTTAATTCTATCGAATGTTTTAACTATAGTCGCCCTATTAAATTCACCCATAAAATAAAAAGAAGTTTTGGTGTTAACTCTTCACTGTATCAGTAACTCAAACCAATAAGAAAATTTACACCATCTGGTACTGTAAATATTCTTATTCTGGCAAGATTTTAAACTTTTTTCTTGAGCATTCTAACACACAAAAATTTTCACGTATCTCACCATAAATTTCACCAAGGCAAAATTAAAATCATCAAAAATATTTTAGATGCTATTTCCTATTAACAAATTTTCATAAACAAATGTATTTATGTATTAGAGGCCAACCGTACTTCTGACAGGGAAAAATTCCAAGCATTCATTGAGAAACTAATTGCAAATCTCATTTAGTTTCCGAAATGTTTGACATCAAACTTAATACTAATTCACGTAATGTAAAAACTGACACTGTTATTTTGAGCAGTATTTGTAATGTTATGATTAAATATCCAAATTAATGCAATGTGTTTGTATTCCTTTCTCTTTCTTTGTTCTTTGACTAAACTCTAATGTTTCTGTACAAAAATATCTTTATTTTTTTAAATTAAACAATTTTTGACCGTTATTCAGACAGTTTTTTTATTTTTTATTATTTTATTTTAATATCAGACGTTAATTGATTTCATATTTAATTTTTTTGTCTTTATATGAAATATAATGAGAGTCTACATCCGTACAGAAACATGGTTTTTATGAATTAATTGGATATTATAAATTTATAATTTTGGCCTTAATTACAACTTCATGTATAAGAGGTTAACAAACCTATAATTGATGCAGGTGGCTATTATATTAAACTAGATAGGTGGTAGCCGTTCCCCGGACATTTGTTTGTATTAGCTCGGTACAGTATTTAATTCAACAAAATCTCCGAGTCATCACGTCATTATACAGGCATCGAGGCCTCCCAATATTAATATATAATATCCGTTCACTATCTAACCTGACGCAATGTTAATTTTTATTATGGCTGGCAAAATTAAAATAAAGTCCATAAATCTGCTAGTACAATCAACAAGCTCAGTAATATAAAACGGATATAAAAAATAGCTACCTTTAATTCTCCGTTACGTAAAGAGAACTCAAAACTCGACGCGCAAAAGGCTCAAATATACTCCTAGTACCTTTATGTAGAAAGAAAATATTACCGGTACCTTAATGAAGCACCAGTCACTCCCGGTGTCTTAGAGAGTAAACAATATCACTGGTATCGTTGAATAGTGAAAAATACTGTAACCGACATCCGTATAATTGCTAGTGGTATCTTACCCACCCAATGGTTTTCTTGAATTGTAAACAAACTGTTTACGCTGATCTGTGCTATAGCTTAATCAGCATTCTGAATGCCATGATTAAATTCAACGATTTACGTAAGCCCGGATTAGACACTAATCTCTGCTGTTTTCTCGTTATTGTTATTCAACGTCCATACACCCCCACTCCTACGAGTGCAGAGATCCTATGCCGAATGGAGTCGAAATTATACGTACAAATAGTTGTGAGAAAATAATTTTCGTTTTTCCTCCGTGGTACTACAGCCCATTTAGATTTTTAGCCTACTAGAACCACAGCTAAACTGTTACCTTACATGACACATTCCGGATGAATTGGAGGGTCGCGTGGTCTTGGTGTCGATTCTCTTATCCTCGGGTTTCCTGACCATGATAAACACAGCCAGTCATGCCCTTGATGGTATTCGAGCCTGGAACCTCTGGTGTGAGGCGGTGATACCGACCACTACTCCACAGTAAGTCGGATGTCGAAATAATTGACTAAGAAAACTTTTTACTCGACGTAAATAATTGTGGTTTAATGCATGTTCTAGAATTATCTTCTCCCGCCACCTCAGACCCCGATGGGTTGTAGACTTGGATTATGGATTCATCGATACACATAAACACTGTGTTCTATATATTAGGTAAAAGTATGGCCACTTACAATTACTCTTTTCATGAATGTCTAGTGAGCATAACAAAATCGGCTAAAGTATGGGTCCAATCCGATTTATTTACTTCCAAACCCAAGTACTGAAATTGCAAAGACGCCGTTTTCCAATTCAAATCAAGATTTCACTTTTACAAACAGATAGAGCCAGAAGACTTTCTAACTTGACCAGAATTAAAAACTATTTTCTACGTTGAAAATGTGTAAAATTGTTAAATTAGCGTATGGATCAGTTTATAATTCTAACCCAATGTGGAAAATCTATAATACCGCGCTATGGGTCTTAGAAGAAAAATGTGTCTTTACGGTTGGATTATAACAGAAATCAATTGATAACATGGATGGGTTTATCATAATGTAAAACAAATTCGCAATATTTAGCAACAACATGAATGGAGGGTGACTCAGCCCTTTTTTTTTCTCATTGGTGTACTGTAGAACACACAGTATGTCGATTTTTGGGTGTTCATGGTACATATTTATGAGAGACAACGGAGAGCTGACCCAGGAATTAAAAATTTTGCCTGTTTCTTCGGAGTAGGTTGGAGTCTGACCATTCGTCATGATAAGTATTAACGAATAATTTTTCGTTTCGTATTAATGTGTCATCTAAGACTAAGAAATGTGAGGTCACTATCGGAAGCATTTTTCTGTCTTATTTTTGATAGCATTAATGTGGCTGTTGCCTTAAAATACAACAAGGTAGAACTTAACTTGTTAAGTTCCCATTCCCGGATTTGTAACGATGTAATGACATTTTATGGACATTCGTTGTGTATATAAAGTAGTGTATTTATTAGGAGAGATTGCTAGTAAATGGAGGCAGGATGTGAGCCGACTCAACCAAATGGTCCGGCGCAATTTATATCTACCGTATCTCAAGTAAAACAACGGAAGTAACCCGTAACATTTTACGTTAGCTGCGGGAATGTAAGTCGACGTTAAAATACAACGATGATTTAACTTGTAGCCACGAATTCAGATCTCCACTTTGAAATGGGTGAGTATAAACCCCTCTCAGGTACGATGCAAAATCAGTACAGTCATCGTCAGACATTCAATCCAAGCTGATCCTTCTTGTCTTTCTTTCCTTTACAACTGTTAAAACTTCCCATAACTCTGCTTGAAGAGCTACAATAAAATGACCTTTCCCGTCTCAGAGCTGTCGTATCAATGCATTTAAGAACTCAAGTATTATCCTGTCTCCTACATATGTATCTCCCTTTTCGCCTACTTGTCAGGCGTCTGCCACAAGCCACATTTGTTCTTAATCCTCCCAGTCACACTTATGCTGAGTCTGAATCCAAATTTCCATTATATACCGGAATATTAAACAATATTTATCAAATTACGCGTTTTACATAACACATTAAATATAGCAATCAAATCAAAAGGCGTATTTCATCAAAGTATTCATCAGTATTAGCTATAATAATAAAAAAATAGAAATATAAAAGTTTATACCCACATAGTTTATTTTTATTTCTCTAAAATCAGTTCTTATGATGATAATAACGTAAAAATTAATGTACGCTGTAATTAATTCACATTATGGCAGGTAAACGAGCGAATCCGTAAATAGTAAGGCAGTTATGTGTCGGACTTTAAATCACAAATTACCCCCCACACCTTGTGTATAATTCCGCGATAAACCTTGGCGAGGGAAGTCTTATCACCCTTCCGAAAACAGTTAATGTCTGCATGATTCACCCGTAAAACACCATCACATCAATACGGAGCCGACGCCGTGGCTCATCATATTCCCATCTATGCTAATGCGTAATGTGCCGCCTCTTATTAATAAGGAAGCTATTTTTAGTTATATTTTCCACCCTTGCTACCCTGACATAATCATTCTCATAAATAAAATTGAGTGTATGTTCCTCATACAGATCTAAACGCGAGGAGCATTTTCGACCAAATTTAGAAGACGTGTTCCTACCAGGGTGGAGGTGGACGGGAGTGTCATACATTATTTGTAAACGGCCGATATTTTGGTCGAATAAATATATTTCGGGGTGATTGAGATCTTTTTACATTTATTTTCAATGAAATTTGGCGTAGGAGAGTTACATTCTAATTTATAGGTGTGGATGGTCCTAACAATAAGAAAACTGAAAATAACCGAAATTTGTGTTGAGTCCGGGGTTATGGAAGCTGCTGACTTTAAAGCTGACATTTAACGTTTCGGTTACATGGTTACTCAGCACTAATGAAAGGCAGGTCTAATGGGGTAAAACAAAGTATAAAATCCTGGAGAAATTTAGATAAAATGTTTCACACATTTTCCTCAAGACCATTTTGTCTGGGTGCTCACCGTTGTCCATGTGTTTATTTTTATTATCCCAGTACATGTGTTGAGTTCGACGCCAGAGTCGATTAAACTCAAGAGAGTCACATATAGCTATTTACACCCTCCTACGCCAAATTTCATTGAAAATATATTAAAAAAGATCTCAATCACCCAGAAATATATTTAAATCGAGTAGTATTTGCGTTGAATTGCAATTTAACGGATTTCATTAGATTCTTACTGTTTTTCTCAATGTATTCTATGTATAATTTCAAGCCCTTTCGGCATAGGTGGGAACTGTCTGTGGTGTTGGTGGGTGGGTGTTTCATAAAAATAAAATAGACCCATATAATCAACTTAGCTATAAGACTTGTTTTAAGTTACAGAGCTTATTTATAGGGCGAGTAGACTTCTTGACTCGAATAAGGAATTGTTCGAGTCATCAAGTCGGTTTTGATGAAATTCACAATCCTTAATCTTAGATGAGGTAGAGGGCGTAAAGAGCTATATGTGAATCTCTTGAGTTTAATCGACACTGACGTCGATTTCAACACATGTACTGGGATAAAAAAATAAATACATGGACAACGGTGAGCACCCAGATTACTTGGAATAAATTGTTCTAAACGAGTTGATATTTGCCCACAATAATTTTTATAAGTTGAAGGTCATTCAGTTACACAAGGTGCATTGCACATTTTCATTTGCATACTGTGTATAAAAGTTGTTTAAAATATTGATGACAATAAGGAACGAGCATCAGATTACTCATATATACAAATATATTGTAAACATAAATTATCAAATACCAATTAACATTTTATAATCTCAGTTCACGTGGGTATGAGCCCTTCTCTCAGCTATTTATAATCGACGCACGCATCCAGTGACCATCTCAAACAGCGGATGTAATTTACGAAAAGTTTTAGGATATACCATAAATCAAGATTTTTATCCTCAAAATATGCCTTTACTATATTAAGAAATTTGATATTCAATTTAATTTGATGCTACCGTACATAAAACGGGAGTGCAGAGGAATAAGGACACCTTCACTGTAACTCATTTCAGGTGAACTTGTATTTTCCTGTCATAAGATAGCGAAGTGAAGATACTACCGTCTTACGCTCCTTGCTCGAATTTAGCATACAGCCGAAGTCAGGACAGTTCGCTCCAAATACGAACTCACGTAGCAAAAGCTCCTCAAAACAGTCTACGAACCGTAGAAAAATACTCCTCTAGAATAATTATGACTTAAATTTCTCCTTTCTTTTAATCTGTAACCAATTCTTTTTTTAAAAAATATTGAATTTATTCCAATAAACTGAAGTGATATCGATTAATAAAACTGCTCACTTGACTGCGAAGCGATCGACTTGAGAAAAGACGAGTTGCTTGTGTGTCCACCGAATCCATCTCACTGCTATCCAAAATATTTCTCTCGTACAATTTCCAGGACCCGGAATTCCATAAATGACATTAATTCTATCTTACTGACACACTGAAAAAACTATCATCCCTTTCTGATGATGGGGCCAAGATTCAGCCGTACCTTAACAATCACGATATCATTAATGGCCAGGTCAATAATGTAAAAAGTTGTAATTTACTATGGGAATAAATTTAGAAATCTATGGATTTCAATCATTTGGGACTTATGACTTCGTCTTAACTGTTGAGAACTAATTCTCTTTATATCTTTAAGTAAAAATTGAATTTCTAATACAGCACAAATATTAATAGGTACCTTCTCTGTCGACTTGTGTTACAGAAGGAAAAATTAAGAATTGTACGTTTAATATATTTGTCGTTGTAACTTTCTCCTAGTCGACAGACCTCATAGGCACATCTCTGCCAAACTTGCTTGCTGTAACACGATTCTGTTTAGTCGAGATTGCATTGAGGATGGCTTTGCTTGAGAGATATTGGCTGATCTTGGTTCCGAGTCTGTAATTAGCCGCGTGGGAGGTCCTGAGGCCGGAATCCTTTGCGCAGGTTCCGAGGTCCTGCACGTACATCTGTCCCGCTCTGTGATGCAATTACAGTTACTGGGAACGCCAGACTCCTCTCTCCTCGGGGACAACCACCCTCGCTTCCCTGGAGAAGAATGAGCCAGATGCCCCACTCATTCTACTTTAATTAGACTGTGGTTTTCCTTCCCTATAGGATCTACCGCACACAAATTTCAAATCTCACTCCGATTTCTGGCATTTTTTTCCGGACGCACGGAAGCAATAAGTTCCACGTAATTATTTCCCCTCTGATTGCGAACGCCGCGTGAAAAATGTTGGCGGCTAATTACATTCACATCAGGTCTGTAACCAGAGTGAATTCCTGAAGTACTGACACGATTTCACATCAACAGCAAAAAAAGGTAATAACGGGAAGATTCTGGTTGTTCTAATTTATATTTGTTATTCATTAATCATGTAAGTGAAATAATAAAAATATATTGTGTCGTAGCAACAGTTTGTATATTTCATGCAAGAGGATCAGAATATTTTATTATATTAGGTCAAAAACGACTAAAATATGGTATTACTATATTATATTTAAATGGATCATTCAATCTATTAGTCCTCGGTCGAGGTAATAGGATACACAAAATATAATATTGCAATAAATAAATAAAATTTTACAAATAAAAAGTTAAAAGACAAAACTAGAAAAGATAACGATATCAATCTTGCGTAGATTCCCGTCGAATTTGAGGAAGAAAATAAGTCAGCAGCTAAATTCTAGTATATTACACGTGTAAAATAATAGCGAACGACATTTAAATATCCATTATACCTAAAACGCAGCTCCAGATTTCAAACGGATAAATTATTACACAGGGGAAAATCATTATAACTTATAAGGGTAAACAAAGGAAAATATAATTTCTTCTTTGTTAACAATTAATACTTACTGAGTACTGATGTTGTAACAACTATTTATTTTTATAAGCTTTTTATAAATATAGCGTAAACATTGAAGCGCTATAGTTCATAAGCCACAGAGGCCTGACAGTAATGATAATTGTTTTATACGTAATAGCGTAGGAAAAAATCGTCAGAAGAATATGGCTTATTGAGTCGAAAGCTCCTGAGAAAATCTGACATTTGATTGTATCAAATTATGTCAATAAATGAAAGCTGAAAATTAGATATAAAATCTGTAATGACAAATTAACAGACTTTTCTTGGGTTAAATTGTTTAATAAAGTTTACAATAAATAAAAAGTCAGCCAATAAGTCAGCATATAATTTTATCACTATTTTTTGAAAAACGACGGATGTTTCGTCACCTTTTTAAGACTTCCTCAGGCATATTACAAACAAAACATTACAATAATTTAAATATGGGCTCTATGTTACAATTTTTTAATTTATATATATAAACACGGTTCAAAATGTCTTTGTATTTATTGAAAATTTGAAAGTCTGAAAACTATTTTGTAATTAATAGTTTTTTGAGATGTTGATTCTGTATATTTTGGAGACATTCCGTATGCGTGAGGTATTCTCATAGGGGTGGAGGAAGTGGAGTTAATTAAAAATAGCGCTTCATCAACTGATATTAGTGTCGACTCCAAGATTATAGCAGTCGCTAAGTTTAATTTTGACATTCCACATACCCAGTTAATTTGTAGTTCCACACTATAGAGTGGGAGGAGAGGAGAAGGAGAGTGATGAAAATTAGTTTCCTATAATATCTCAACCGTTTAAGAAAATTTCTACAAATGTTATACACATTTATTACGACCCAGAATTCAATACTATATAATGTGGGGTGGAGAAGGAGTCATTTTAAAACGGCTATTATTATCGTCGAATGAAAATTGTACGGCGTTTCTTAGCTTGATGGAATAAAATTCAAAGAATTCAATGCCTAATTTCTACCCGTAATGACATTTAATTGGAACACCCGTACGGGTGGACTAAGGGCATTGCATATTAATAATGCAAATGAAACCTAAAATGGTGTCGAGTCAGGGATTATGCGAGTCCCTAGGTTTATTTCTAAAATTAATCGTTACAGAAAGGTTAATTTGCAGTTAAGACTCAGGAGGGATGAAATCAAAGACCCGCGAACAGGTGAAGCCATTTCAATCAAAATGTTTATATACGGTTGAACAACTAGCCAGGACAAGAATCTTAAATTAAGTAAAGTCAGAACAATTGTCATAGATTTCCACGTTGTTGGTGTTTTTAACGTTTCAGATTAAAATGAGTTAAATAGATCTAAGTGTGTCATAATTCTATTATGATGTAGTAAATTAATAAATAAATTCCTGAAATTGAGAACAGCTGTGCTGGTTACATTTAATGTGTACACATATAACGTTTAAGGACAAACAATGGACGAATAAACATCCCCTTGAACAAATAAAGAATGGGGGCCGTAATTTTTACTCTTTGAACGTCCCGACTGTAGATTTGGGTCTGTTACAGACCGATAGTATGTTACTCTCTCAAAGTACCGGGAGTATATTTGCCTCTTTCAAGGAATCTGGGGTATTTTGCCTTCTCTTAACGTTCCAGAGAGTTAAAGGTACTGTTTCTCTGTTTCTTTAAGTTAGTATGCTTAATTAAAGTATCATTTGATATACTGACTCTATTAAGCTACTGTGAGTCATGAGGCCAGTTATGACTACATTAATATTCCGACTGCTTACAGAGGGAAGTGGGCGTGAGAAATTGAAAAATAAAAATTGTGTAGCCCTCAATTCCGGATTAATCACATTTTGACCAAGAGATTAAAGCTGAATTAGATACTAAACAGGGCTAAAATAAGGAAATAATTAAATTTAATGGAGGAAAAAGCAAGGTGTTCGATTCTGGTATGGGAAACTGGAATAACAAACGGTGTTACATTGGAAAGGGATGTTTTGAAGGAAGTTAATGAATTCTGCTACTTGGGAAGCGTAATAGCGAGGGATGGTAGAAGTATAGTTGACATAGAGAGTAGGATAGTACAGGTGAGGAAGGCTTCAGCGAAAAGAAGAATTTACTTACGGGTAATATAAGTGTGCATATTAGGAAATCATAATTGAAAATGTTCGTATGGAGCGCGACGTTAAATGGGTACAAAACGTGGACGATAGGAGTTTCTGAAAGATAAAGAATAAAAGCCTTTAAAATGTTGTGCTATAGAAGAATGCTGAAAATCAGATGCGTGGATAGAATCACTATTGAAGAAATTCTAAACAGAATAAGGGAAGAGCAAACAATATGGAGGAAGTTGACCAAGCGAAGGTATAGATCAATAGGCCAAATTTTGAGACATGAGGGTCTTGTAAAATTAGCAATAGAGGGAAATGTGGGGTCAGAACAGAAGAGGGAGGCCAAGGATGGAATACGCCAAGCCGATTAGGGAGGATATGGGATGTGGTAGTTATGCGGAAATGAAAGGTTTGCACAAGATAGGTTAGCATGGAGGGTTGCATCAGACCAGTCTTAGGACTGACTACCACAACAATCATAAAGAAATCCTAGGATAACGTCGGCCATCAACCTGTAACACAGACTAATTCAAACTAATACAATTTCTCTACGTCATGGTTTGCACCTCTTTGCATTTTCTTTCAGATTAAGGTAGGTAAATCAAAATGCATTCTTATAGAAGAAAAAATATATAAGGAATAAAACTTCTACTGTGTATAGTACCAAGCAATATTCTTATTTTGGAACCAGTTTCAAAATACGTATTACTAATATAAATACATTTGTCCAATAATGCTGCGGTATTATTTAGTGCCAAAAACTTACCTTAATTTGGTCAATAATAAAACGTATATACTTATCACCAAAAAATCAATAGAAATCTATTTTTTATTTGTAATATCGTAATGTTCCGATAATATAGAAAACAACTAATATATTATGTGTAATGAACTTAACGAAGCGAATGAGTTTAAATCAATGAAGTTTACCCATTGTTTTTACTTCAAAACTAGGTTACTTTGTGAAAATTCATGTTGTTACCTCTAAACCAATTTAGAATAGAATCGAAAAGGAGGGGTTGGGGAAGAAGGATTGTGGTAGCCGAGACCGGTAATTTAATGACCAGTTAACATGTGTTGCAAGGAAAATCGTACAGAAACCTGCATCAGGTTGGACATGTTCTAAGCACTTGTCCCACGCCTTTCCGGCTCCTGTAGGCGGGTTGAGCAGTGGGAACACAGCATTCAAACATATTTTTATAGAAAATAGACATCACTTTTGGAGGATACTATCTCCTTCATTCAAATATGTTTTTATTAAAAATTAAGCATCAATGTAGTTTTTTGCTGTTAAAGATAATTAATTTATATTCAAAAGGGTGAATTAATGTATGTCATCATATTATTTAATAGAAATATAGCTCTTAAATACGTCGATAATAATTTATATATGAGAACACAACTCAATTATCAATAATAGTTTGTAAAGGGGATGAATTTTTGCTGGATTCAGTTTTACATGAATATTATTGTTTCAGCAGGCATTTACGGTATTAAAAAATTAATATATCTTACTAGTCTGCATCCACAAAGTATTTCATATATGTTTGACGTAATACCATCGTTTCCTGATTTGAAAGGACTCCTTTCATGTTCTTACTGGAAATGACAGTATATTCCGCTTCCTCTCCCTTCCCTAAGCATCCTTTATAAAGGCAAGGGACATCAAAAGTATGATCGTTTGCGATGAAACGTTTAGAAGAGGCTTTCGTTTGAAGAACCCTCTCTGCGAAAAAAAAGTGTCCCCGCAAAGTTTTGATGATGGTTTTATGAAGAAGTGCTACTCAAGTATCTCCCAGAACAGCACAGTACAAGCACCACATTTCGCTTATGAAACGCTATAGTATACAGCATGGCGTTCTCGTACACACAACGACCCTTTTCGAGCTGAAATATTAAGGGCACTTGCTGTCAGACGAAAACAGGAAAATAACTCTCTAGTACATAATTCACATTTCATTTCTTAAATATGTTTCCATTTGTAATAATGAAAATTTAACAAATAAATATAATGGTTCTTGAGGAAAGCGGAACGTATTATAAATAGATTTACTAGTAATTATTTGGAACAGTTTTCATAAACAAGAATATTCTATCATTGATGTTAGTCTAGACGTATTTTGAATATCTACAAATTACTTCGGTATAAAATAACGAAAATATTTTCTTAACCCCTTCACTGATGGATATTTTCCAACAAATATTACAGAAAATGAATTATTTTATTTACCTGTTAGTAGATATAAAAATATATATTCATTTAAGTGTTCTACAAAGTTATATTTTCTTATCATAGCTATTTAAAAAAAATTGCGTAATTATGCATAAAAATTAAGTTTTATTTTTCACAATAAATGGTCACAAAAATTCTTCACACTAAAACACGTGATAATGTCAGAATAATAATAATATTAACTCTAAATTTAAAACAGCGGAACGTATTATAAATAGATTTAGTAGTAATTATTTAGAACATTTTTCATAAACCAGAGTATTGTATCATTGATGTTAGTCTAGACGTATTTTGAATATTTACAAAATTACTTGGGTATAAAATAATGAAAATATTTTCTTAACCCCTTCACTGACGGATATTTTTCAACAAATATGACATAAAAATATCATATTATTTTATTTACCTGTAGGTAGATATAAAAATATATATTCATTTAAGTGTTTTACAAAGTTATATTTTCTTATTAAAGCTATTTTAAAAATTTTTCGCATAATTCTGCATAAAAATTGAGTTATATTTTTCACAATAAATGGTCACAAAAATTCTTCACACTAAAAAACTTGATAATGTTAGAATAATAATAATAATAATAATATTAACTATATATTTAAAACATTGTAACATATATTATAAGCTAAAAGTCTATTTTTGTGTGTAACGGGTTTCGAAAGCGCAACCTTCGTGAAACAGACGGAACGTAATTCATTTAGGAGGTCCGGTCGGCTACACCGAACTATAAGGAATAAAGATTTTTTTAAATGTTTCAAATCAATTTCTTCACTGAATACAGACATTGAAACATCCTTTCCGATAGCAAGATTCAAACGCGGAACCCTCAGATGGCGCGTAACTCGCCTACCAGCTTCATTCGGTTGCACTAAACATTGATAAAACCGTGTAAAAATTCATCGTAGTTATTTATAAAATGCTTCAAATATATTTATTTGTTCATTGCAAACAAAATCTTGAAAATAGCACAGGTTTCTAAGTATAAAAGTTAACAAAATCTCGTGGTTTTTACCGCACTCAGACATTGAAGAAACGAAGTTCTTTGGAGTAAATCATGCGTTGTGAAGACAATTACGCTCTCTCACGGCAAAACTACGAACGTCTATGAAGGGAACGAGATGTCCCGTTCAAATCAAGGAAGACCAAGTAAAATTGACATGGGAGTTAACTCGGCCGGGTCAGTTTTTGCTAAACCGCACAGGACGAGATAACTCATCCGAGTCAGGGAAGAGGTTAAGCCATAATAGACACATAAACATAGTCTTATCTATCTACCTATATATATATATATATATCTTTGCTTTTTCTGTTCGGATATACTGTCACTTAAATTATTAATTTTTAATTTTTTAGAGCGTTTAAACTAAATTAAACATTTGAACCTCGGCAATTGGCATGTTACTGTAAGAGATTTAACAATTTATTTTTGTTTGTCGTATAGGACAAGGGATTTCACTGTAAGCTGTTCATTAAAGATAATATTCAAGTTTCCACTGCCCCATCACTTACTCATATTTATTTAATTAAATATTCGTCTTACGTAAACTTACAAGTAAACTAGCTGGGTGCCCGGCGTTTCTCGGCAATTCGTTGAATTAACCGCCAAAGAATATACTTAGTATGCACGCAATTACAATACAGGGAATGTATCAGAACTGAGGTAGCCGAAATTGAAATGTCTAAGCAATGGCAAGCTACAGCGCAATGAACGTGCGCATGTATTGATGCGTAAGTCAAATGCCGGAGATTTTCCAATCGGTCTGGCTAAAGATATGGTTTCTTATGTGAGAAATACAAAAATATATTAAAAAGTTTGTTCGAAAAATTCTGGATCTAGTATACAGCGCCTCGTACCGAATACAACTTTAGTAACTATCACCAATACATTTGTACATTAAATTTTATGAATGGGAAAACTTTAAACGTTTTAATAGATATATCGGAAGGATTGAACATAATAAGTGAGTCTAATGCATAAATGGGAAAATTAAGTCTTAAATATAATTTGTATATATAATATTATATATGGGCTTTAGTGTCCATTTATAAAATTTCATCAAAATCATTCATCATTCATTCATAAAAAAATGCTTGTCTTTTTAAAAAGAAATGCTTCAGTGTTTAAATACATAAGAGACAATTATTATATACATATATTTTCATTATGATTCTCAAAATGTAATTGCGTAAATCCAATTGAGGAAAGGAATCAGCTTAATATTCTTCAGCACGTGATTTTAACGAGTAAAACAGAAAATAAATTCTATCGCCAATACCAGTAAATAACATTAAAGTGTGTGTCCGTTTGAAAGTTGTTCTCAAACGAACTCCGAAACGGCTCTTCGGATTTCAAAGGAAATTTTAGGGGTTCAACATGAATTTTAACTTAAATTTTTGGGTCTGTTTGATTTCGATATGTTGGTGGGGGGTTTCAGATATATTCAGAGACGAATATAAATATTTGTAAATCCAATGAAATGTCGCGCCAAAGCCGGACCTGTTCGAAACCAACTGCGATTTATAATGTTTGCCCTTACTTGTTCCTATACCATTCATCCGATTGCTTTGAAATGTTGATGTTTAGCGCTGATATTGCCACAGAAAATTTTCGTCTACATTTCTAAGATATATGTCTCTAGAGTAAAGACATTAAACTTGCAAATGGAGAGATTACTCCCTACTCAAGCTTGTCAAACGAGATAGTTAAATTGCTGTAACCGTGAAATAATGCTTCAGTTAAACTACCGTCTTATGGTAGTAATTTTTCCCTTATTTTTATCATTCACTTCAATAAACCAAAAATATATTTCAATTTTGATAAACAAACTTTACTCGGAAGAATTTTTTTTAACTAACTACCGTTTTATTTAAGTCACTATGGTTTTAGTTAGTTAATAATAATGCAAAATGTTTATAAGTTGCAGTGCAGATTGACTATATAAAAACCCGAATACACTCAATTTTTTCCTATATATATTAAAGAGCGAAGGTTTTACCGGTGATTTTGATTCAAATACAATTCTCGGGTTTTAAGCCGGGTAAAAGTTTGTTTCCACATCGTTTCGACGGCAAGCTCCACCATCATCGTAATAGTCTACCTGATGACGATGGCTCAGATTGCCGTCGAAACGTTGTGAAAACAAACTTTTACCCTTGTTGAAACACGAGAATTGTATTTGAGTAATCAAACCGAAGAGATGATTCATGTATCACCTCCTTATAAATATAATTGACTGTTACAGAGTATTTTATGTACCCCATACAAATCTAAACGCGTGGAGCAGTTTTGACCAAATTTTGTACACGTGTTCCTGGTGAAGTACAAGGAAGCAAGGACTGAAGACTTGAGACACTATTGCATATCATTTCCAATATTGTTTAAATTACTCTACTGAATTAAGGTATCAGTAGATTTTTGACTCGATACAGATACCGTGTCATCGCGGTGGTTATGAAGAAATTCAGACCTTACATAGCAGGGTGCATGAAAAGGTAAATTTTGGAAATTATGATCCTCTCGCTAATGGTTTAATCACGTGTTGACAAAGCGATTCCTGACGAATTAAATATAGTAGCGGGCTAATGTAAATCAATTCCCGGGAATCATCGGACACCCAGAAAGTAATAAAATATCGTTATACGTGATCAGAGGTTATTGTTATGTGGCTTGCATTAAAATATAATTTTTTTACTAAATGGCCAATTTTTGATTATGCATATACGCAGATGGAATACGATATATAGGAACTTTCGACTGTTGTCATTGTCAGTTGTAAACACAAATTTACATTACAATCAGGCTTTTTTTGATTTAATAAAAACTTTATCTGTACGATGTACAATTTAGTTATGATAATATTCTTAGTAACATAACTTGACACATGTAATGGGGAAACTGCTCAATAGCAGCCCCATCATATTATTGTTAACAAGAGATTGCGCACATGTATTTAAATGTAGAATTATTATAGAAATTTTTAGTTAATGAAATGATTACTGTAGGAATTAATGACTATTTGAAGTTCTGGTTTCTCTAAAATGAAAACGTCCTACAGACTTTCTGGAGTAGTCATCTATGGTGATTGGGTTGAGGAAGGTTGTTTGCAGTATCTCTTTTTAATAGGTTGCTGTGGCCCGTCATTAAAGTGTGAAGTGTAATGGATTTTAGAACTGTAGGAATGTCTAAATCGTTGTGTAAGATGATGTTCCTTACGTACCATGGTCCATCTGAGATGATTCTTAGTATTCTGTTCTGGTCTGTCTGTATTCTTTTGACTTGAGATGCAGTCGCAGATCCCCATAATCCACCAACCATATAGCAATATTGGCCGTATTGTTGTCATGTACACGAGTCTCTTTAATTTGATTGGTAATGTTGAGTTTCCTGATAGTAAAAATTTTAGTTGTTTCAATCTGTTCCTAACTTTTCGAATCACTAATGAGATGTGTGGGGCCCATGTTAGTTTAGTATCGAGTGTCACAATCCGTTTTACAAAAGTAAAACGCTTAGCCTAAAGATAGTCAATTCTAGACAGCGATTTTTAGTTGTTTACCTCTATTCTCTATTATAAAGTAGTTATTATGAAATAATAAAATTATGTTTATTTTTTCCTAACCGGTAATATTAAATCAAGAGTCAATCATTCGTAAGGCATTATCGTAATAAGAAATGTTGTGATTTATAAATTAAATGTTTTCTAAATAACTCAGAGGAAATTGAAGTTGGTGGTTTTCTGATTGTTTCTAAATTGTTCGTCCAGATATAAACTGAAGGTTGTAGGGGTGGCCAAAGACGAAGACAGTCATTTTATAAAATATCGTAACTATCATCCAGAGTACTAATGACTGTTTCTTTTTTAAGACCATTTCATAACTTCTCTACTAATTAACAATGATTATTCATGCCCTACATTTCACATCAATCCCAACTTTCCTGATTTTATTATAGCTCCTCTATAACTAACTACTCACAAATGCTAATCACTCACTCATTATAAAGTAAACTGCAACTCAGTGTTAGTATCTTCTTCTGACAAGAGAAAATTCACTTTCCTGTGGCAGTTATAAAAATTTTTTCGTAGGGGTGCAATAAACGTGCATTCTTATGGTTGTTCTAAATACTCGATAACAGGAATCGAGTTATTGCACCTTGTTAATCCATAGACGTTTAGGCTCATTTATCTGGACTGTAAATAATTATATTTTAGCATTATATGCTGAGGCAAAAATGTAATCTTTTCATGCCGTATACGCGTTTCTAGGCATTATTGAAGATGTTATTTTTCGTCTTCTAAAGTATATAATGACAACCAATACATCCTGCGAATAATTTCCTTTTATTATACTTTTTATATAAAAAAGTAAATACGAAGTCTGTAATGCGTGTCATTTTACACTGAAACATGTGAAATTTAGCAACTCGTGTCGTTTACTATATTTTGATGACAATTGGTAACGCATAAAATTATTGTAACATATTTGCTGAATATTGTTGAGAGAGGAAACACTGTCTGAAATCTCCTTCATTAGGACGCGTAGTACTCCTTAAATGTAAGGATTTGCTTTATATGTATGTATTTATTAAATCTGCATGTGTGCCGATGCCGGGTGAAGATACATAGAACTTAAACAATAAACAATAATCTGCTTGTAAGGACCATATTTAACCTATAATTGAAAGGATAATTTTATTCATTATAAATAAATAATTATGGAATCATATTATTAGAAGATGAATTTTTAAAAAAATATATTGTTTTTACCTGATAAAAAAACACTGGAAATATATTTCACTGTAGTATATTTTTAGAGATTTCACAGCACTGATCACTTCACTACACTGCACTAAATTTATAAAAGTTTAAATTTTCTTTCTATTAGAGGAAGTTCCCCAAACACTCCTGCAGTCATTAATTGTCCTATTTAGGAATGAGTATTTTACAACGTCTGATTTTTTATACCTTGCTTGTAATTTAAACAAATGATCACTCCTCCCCTCCCGTTCCGAGTCGATTCTTTCGTTTTATCTCGGATTCCCTGCCAAGGTTTTTGACTTGCAAAGGCTGTGTAGAAAATGTGTAGTCTAGCTCTTTCTCCTCTTGTCTGTAGCGTATCCCACCATAGTCGCTTTACCTTTTTGTCCCCATGCCCAGGTCCTATTTGTACGAATTTTGCGGCCCTTCTTTGCACCCTTTCTAAGGATTCTATTTGACCTATCCTGTACGGATCCCAGCATGCTGCACCATATTCCATAAGTGGGCGTACTAATGACAAATATGCCATCTCTTTAGACTTCACATTCCCCTCCTTGACTGTTTTCATGGCAAAGTGCAAGGTGTTCCACGCTTTCCTTATAGCATAATTTACCTGCTCCCACCTGACTGTTAAAATAAATGCCTAGGTATTTACAGATTGTCTCCTCGATCACTGTTTCCCCATCTATTTTATATATCAATGCATATTGAACGCGCATTTTAGTAAAACTAATCGCCTTACTTTTACTATTGTTGATTTTTTTTATATTTCGCTTAGCTCATGTACCTAAGTCAGTTTGAAGAGCAGCTGCGTCTTGTTCCTCATTTATTTCCCTGTAAATTACACAGTCATCTGCAAAAAGTCGGCCCTTAGAATTGATATTATTAGGCAAATAATTAATAAATATGAGAAACAATAATGGGGCAATAACTGATCCCTGGGAGACTCCCGATGTTACACATCCGAGTTCTGAAGTTTCTTTCCCAACTTTGACTTTTTGTAGCCTATTTTTTAAGAATTCTTGCACCCAGAGAACTACTCTTTTGTCAGTACCTGTCCCATCTAACTTCTGGATCAAGATGTCGTGAGGAACTACATCGAAAGACTGCAAAAACAATAACAATGGCGTCTATTCTACAACCCCGATCGACTTCGTCTGCTAGATCTTAAAACAAATTGATTATCTGACTTTCACACGGAAACCCAATCTAAATCCATGTTGGTTTTCAAAGAACCACCCTTTAGATTCAAGTGCATCCCGAATGTACGTAGTTATTATGTACTCCGTGATTTTGCATACTACTGAGGTTAGACTAATAGCTCTATAATTTCGTATGTCCGTTTTATTTCCAGATTTAAATACAGGTACAATTATTCCTGTTTTCCAGTCTGTTGGCAAAGTTGAGTTATTCATGGATATATTAAATAGCATTATTAAATACGGAATAATTGCCTCCCCAATACGGTTCATTGAAAATGTGAGATATTATTTTATGGGTTATATAATATTTAATATGCCAATCACCGTAAAATTTATTGCGTCCTGAAATTCAGATGGCTAGAGTTTACTTCAGGTACGATATTTGCCTTATACCAATTTTCATATTATTTATAATAATTGGTTTAAATTATAAAATTTTATACAAATTTTAATATAAATTAACTTGTAAATATTTATCACTTATTTTCTAAAAGTCATATTAGGTATTTAAAAAATAATAAATACCTCCCTCCCTTACTCAAAAAAAATTAATATAGAGTTTAAGTGGTAACTCTGTAAGGAACATGGGTGGAATCTAAGAAAATACGAATTCCTAACGCTCTTAGGTGAGAATGGTGATAAATTACGAAAACAGTTGGAGAATGCTATCTACCATTCCTTGTCAGGTGACTTGGAAATACACAAATTCTCAGAAATCTCGTACGGAGTGGGTTTTTCGTCGAATAATTGGACTATTGGATGGTTTCAGTATGTCTCACTGGTCACAAAAGTTGAGTTACCAATCTGGTGTGTACTGATTTCATGGTCTTTTAAATATTGTAATGTTTTTTAAACAGCTTTTTGAATAAGAGTTGTCATTTTAGGTGGCTTAATTTAGCCACCTCTCTCCAACCAAATCATTTTATAGCTAAGATATCTGCAGGATTCTGTCTTCTATCAGGCAGTCTTTGTAAAATGTACCGCTCATTGCTCCATAGCTTTCAACAAAAGATTACAGTACAAATTTCCGATATAATTTGCTAAGGCAGGTCGCATACCCACACTGAAAACCATTCTCGAATATGCGCTTAGCCTACGCGCTTCGACTAAATATGAATAATTTTTTTTGTAATTTCCCGAGAGGATTTTTTTTGGGTCAACAGGCTACATGAGGGTGATTCTGAAACAGGCAACTCCCCTTTAATAGCATAGGAAGGGAATTGAAAAGGGGGGAAGTGGATGATAAAATTTTACATATTTTACGTTCATCATGTTTAGTGACTACGAGTAACCACACATATTTTAGAACAGTGTAATTGAGTTAAATATAACTTGCCAGAGTGAATCTTGGACTTCTAACCAGGTGAAAGAAGGGTTCGGCAACGACAATTCGATGGCAATGGTAGCTTGTTACCACTTGATAAGGATGGAAGTGACCGCCATCGAAACGTCATGGCCTTATAATGTGCTTCAATGCAATTACAGAATTTTTTACGTTTTCTCTGATATTCGTACTTGTTTATATATTTGTTTTGTGTATTTAGTGCAAGAAAAATCGTCTGCTTCCGACTAAGAGAAAATTGAGAATATTCCGATTTTATTAATTTTAGCTTGGCGAGTAATCGTAAATGGTTGTACTGCTTCCAGAGTGGAAGACTAAAACCTGTCAGGAACCACGAGCAATAAATTTGGAAAAGCGCCACTAAGTTACGAAACACCCGTTTCTGAACAGGCCCTCTTATTAAGATGGCCGCATCTGCCAAGCGTAGGCCAAAAAAACAAAAACAAATAACGGTCGAGATATTTATGATAACTATTTGGGAAATTAAAAGGAGATCGTGGAAGAAAGATCATACAGTCTATCCCTGGAACCGCGAAAGGAGAGTATAATCTCCGCAGCAGAAAAGTTGACCATCTTGGAACCGCGAAACGGAAAGAAGCAGTCAATATTCTTTGGGACACAATAAACTCAAACCAGTCATTCGTCACGACATATAAGCACTCCTGCTTCGTCACAGTGGTCCAACACGACACCCGGCGGGTTGTTGTGACTTGACCTGGCCAAGAACGCCTTGAAATCGTCTGACAGAAATCGAGACTGGGTAAAGTACACAAATTTACGTTTCTCCCCCTGGCTATAGACTGAGTGTTTTTTTTTTCAGTGCCCCCCCACTTTGACCATTGTCCACAAAGTCATTTATTCTATATTTAAAATCATTTTTCTTTTTCTGTAATTAATTAATAATTTGATAATCTAATAATATGATCAGCAAAAAATCAATACAGTTTACTTAAAACGTAAATTAAGATTCATTTCCCCAGAGTACTGATCCATTTAATGTTTAAGTCAAGAACAATACCGCAGCCTAAGCGTACTTTCGCCTGGTTAGAAGCCCAAGATTCACTCAAGCATAAATTACACCGGAAAAACCTTCATGAATGTAACTCGATTGTTAACTGTACTATGTAATATTGATGCAGGTTTCGTGGATCCGACGTCGGGACGCCCACATCCTGACAGTGGACCGTTACACGTTCATTGCCGACGACCGCTTCCAAGCGTTCCTGGTGGAAGCGACGGGGACCTGGACGTTACAGGTGAAGTACGTCCAGGCCAGAGACGCCGGCCAGTACGAGTGTCAGGTCAGCGCAGCGCCGAAAATGAGCCACTTCATCACGCTCAACGTCGTCGGTGAGTCTCAGCAACCCAGAACATCCTCAGTTATACAATACAACCATAATATAAAATATTGATGATCAAATTTCATCTTCATTATTATCGATAATTAGACGTGATCTGAAGAAAATAAAACCTTTTTAAAATAGTCCACCAACAGTTATGTGAAATTTTACTTTCTTTTCCAAGAAAACTATAGAATCCATAATAAATATCGGTGTCCCACATAGGCAAAAACTCTTTTCTATTATATCGATGAAGTAAGCAACAAACTCTGACAGATTTCGCCTATTAAACTATCTCAAATTATAACGTACCACTTCAAAAAGGCAAACCTTAAATTTAAGTGTTCCAAATTACGATCTATTTTTGAAGGGTTGTAGTATGTTTGGTATAGCGGGTTTTGTGTCAGTATCATATCTCATACATAGAACTGAAAAGCAAGGAAGTACTGAAAAAGCTTGTTACTAATTTGTGCGTAGGCCGTTAAATAAAGAAGATAGACCTAACCTCTTGCTATCATCATTGGAGAAGAATATTTTTTCATAAACTTTGCGTTAGGAAGCGTGCACAATATTTTAATTCCAGTTCATTCCAGCTAGACTTACATAAGATGTGATTATGGAAATTGTACTTCACTAATTACAGATTAATAATGGATATTATTAAATAATTCTAGAGAGCAATAATTCAATGTCCATTTCTGTTTTCAAAGAGGTTTAATATTTTACCACATAACATTTAGTTCATTGGATTTCCGATCTAAAACATTAAGCGAAGATTAAAGTTATAGCAGCCAGTACAATGTTTCTAGATAAAAATTATTTTATATATTCAAAATCAAGGATAATATTAATTCCTTTCCTATATTAATTTGAACGAACAAAAAATTATGAATTTTGAAAAATTTCTGTATTTTTAGATATTTTATTATCCTTTCCATCAACTCCATGTATCATCTCGTTGTGACTTAGTATTTTAAAAGTATCCGTCATTTGTAAGACTTAATTTGACAAACACTGGACTTTGATGATTATTAGGAATTTTAGAGAATTTTTCTCCAGTTAGGAATTGGCCGTAAATTTTTGTAGCTTATTTCAAAACTAATCACGCATTTAATTTTATTTTGAAACTCTAAGGACTGTGTAGATAATTCAGGTGGCTCAAAATCCTCTAAATAATTTTCCTAGATTAAAGCCAGGCCTGTTCCTTTAAGATTTATACAATGAACACTTTCTAAGCTGCTTTAATTTATCAGAAATTCCCTGATATAATGCGAAGGAATCTGTTCTGTGAATAAGAGCTCGCTGATTGTTTTGCAAACGTAGATATGATTTAGGTCCGACATGATGACGGCGACTTCATTGTTAACACAAGGACCTAAGTCATTTGCCGTTATAGTAACAGAGGCCAACTTCGACATGAGATTCGGGCTGGAGACTCCTTTAGTATTATTTTGATAAGAAAGTGAATGGCGCAGACATTCTAATTACTTGCGGATATACTTTTTAAATTGGAGCGGGGGAATTATCCAAACGACCGTTCTTAGTTAAAACTTCGGTTTCCAAACGATCGGGGATAGGACGTTCATAGAATGTTGGGAAATTGAGAAGTTGTGAGTTTTGGTACTTTTGTTTTACGTTATGGAGGATAATTTCTTGGAGAGGGGATGGGCATGCTGAAATTTAGGTTCCTGTCCAAAATTTATTGAATGGTGGAAGATGGGTAGTGGTTCTTGAATATTGTTTTCTATAAGTCGGTGGTCATACGATGTACGGTGATGGCCAATACGTTGGTGGACAGGGTTTCGACCAGACGCTCTAAGAATAAGCACTTTTATTGCTAATTAATAAATCTATAACCAGTATCATCAATTTTCTATTGTCATCTTAATAATAACGATGCCCTGGATTAACGACTGCTTAGATATCGATGTTAAGCTTTTTATGATATTTTAGGGAGTTTATTGTGATTTTATATAAGTACACTATTATTTTTAAATAATATTGAAGCTTTAAATTCAATCAACAAGTGAAATTAATTAATCTTGTTCTCTTCTTACTTCAATGGTTCAGACAGTTGAAAATTATTTGTATTTCACGCCACTTTGTTAAGTTCGATCGTTTTCTAAATTTTGGTTTCATCCCATATGAATGTTATATTTATCGTACTTTAATTAGAAGGTTTTGTTAATATATTATATAATATAACGTATATAATAAAAGTTAATATATAAATGTAATGAAATAAGCTAGACATGTAAACATTTCTAAATTCAAAATATTAAACGAAATAGCATCTGTTATGGTATAAAGTTTTATAAAAGGCAAATTTAACTGATCGGATGAAGAAAAGCAATTTTCTATAAAATGTGAGTTATTGTTCTATTAAGGTTGTTAAAGTATGCTATATTTAATTAAAGTGAATATGTGGTTATATAAATATATATAAGGGTAAGGGTAAGCTAGTGTCTGTGAGTTGTGCTTCCGCGGAAGAAAGTACGACGTCAGCAGGTGTTGCAGCAGGGGAGAGAAGGGAAAGAACGGAAAGTTTTATTGCTCCCCCAGGCCTGGCCGGAGCGTTTTACAAATAGCCCCCCGTGTTTATTATCTGGACTTTCCAAGCTTATCCTTACTGGCTTTTTTTTTTGTTCTGCTGCGACTCTCCACCCAAACTGTGGTGACGTCGCGCGCGTACATTATCCACATAACACATTGTGTTTTAAACGGAGAAAGCACCTCCGTACTGCAGAATTCACCTACCCGGGATTTAGACCATATATTATAAAATTAAGACCCTTAAAATCTGGAGGAGTTGAGAAGAAATATTTAAATTTAACTAGGCAAGTGGTAAGAACAAATTATACAACTAGATATACGGACTAAAAATAGACGGAACAGATTGGGAAAATTTATATGTATGATAGGCACACATATTGATATTTGAATTGGGATAAGGGACATATAATAATATTTCCCAAGCTGAATACGGCTCTACGACAATATTGGGCAACCGTGGTTTTGGAGACCAAACAAAAAAAATGATTGTAAGGACCATTCGTCCTGTTTACTTTATTGCTAATCACGAAGCATGTTGCTCAAATATACTTATTTTTTATTTAATTACGTAATGTTTGACGAAAATACCACTGCTCTTGATCTCGTAATTTACCTAGTCCTAAATCGAGAAATAGTTATTAAATTGTGATTAGAAAAATTTATGGCTATTATGGCATTTATTATATACTACGCCTTCCTATTTATTTATTTGTATTACCCTTCATGTTTCATTATCAAGGTTTTCAGTATCGTCATAGTCAAAATGATTATTCAACTTAAATTTTCCTCACTCACTTACATACTAGGCATTAGTGGTTCAACAATTCTATGAAACTTTTTCAATTTTATTAGTTTTATTTCCAAATTAATATTTTACATAAGAATAGTAATGAATAGTCGAAAGCAGCTTTAAATAAATGTTAACAGACGTATTTACGAGATATAAATGCAACCAATTAAAAGGTCGAAAGCTCCTAATTTAAAGACGAAAGTTTTTGAATGAAGTTAAAGTAACGTAATTTCCAAATACACGAAAATACTGCAATGCAAGATACAAAACTTTGCTGAAATACATAAGAATAATTGTAGCAGTGATTAAATAATGGTTTCTTGTTGTGGTATTCAGTCCTAAGACTGGTCTGATGCAATCAACCATGCTAACCTATCTAGCGCAAGCCCTTTCATTTACACATAGCTTCCACATTACATATCCTCCCATCCTGCTTAGCGTATTCCATCCTTGGCCTCCCTTTTCTATTCTTACCCCCACACACTTCCCACTAATGCTAATTTTATAAGACCCTCCTGTCTCAAAACGTGACCAATTAACCTTGCCCTTCTCTTATTCAACGACCTCCTACCCTATTCTGCATAGAACTTCCTCGTTAGTGTTTTTATCCACACATCTGATTTTTAGCATTCTCCTATAGCACCACGTTTCAAAGGCTTCCATTCTTTTATTTCTGCAACTCCTACCGTCCACACTTCACACCCATATAACGCTTCGCTCCATACGAACATTTTTTGCAACTATTTCTTAATATTGACACTTATATTACCCGTAAGTAAATTCCTCTTTTCTGCCTGTGTTATCCTACTCTTTATGTCTACTATACTTCTACTTTCTTCCTATGGCATTCTAGCCCGCATTCGGGCCTTTGCCTACCAGGACGACTGCGGACTGTCATCTTACATGACACATTCCGACCGAATATGGAGTGATACGTGGTCAGCGTACCGACTCTCATTATACCATCCCTAGTTATTACTCTGTCCAAGTAGCAGAATTCCTTAACTTCTTTCAAAATATCCCTTACCTTTTTTATTCCTCCGTTTCCCATACTACACTCCATTTTCTTGGTTTTCCCTCTATTAATCCTCATATTGAACTCTTTCTCCAGGTACACGTGCCATTTATTTTGTTTTCCAACTCTATTTCTGACTCGTTACAGTATAATTCCTTTTTTATATTCCGTTTTAACTTTTTTCATCGCATGTCCTACGTATAAGTTAAACAGCATGAGGGATAAACTGCATCCTGTCTTACTCCTTCCTTGATTTCTACTTTATTTTCTTGATCTTCAATACTACTTACTTCTTATTTCCTTCTGTAGATGTTATGCATTAACCTTCTTTCTCGATACTTTATTTCTGCCCTCTCAAAAATACTTAATAGTGTGCTCCAACTGACGTTATCAAAGGCCTTTTCTAAGTCTACAAATGCCTGTTTTTTCTTATCATGTCTTCTAAAATAAGATGCAAGTAAATATTGCTTCTCATGACCCTACATTCTTCCTAAAACCAAACTGACCTCTTCCTAACTCACATTCTGTTTGTCCTGCAATCCTCCTATATACTATTTTCGTTAATATTTTGTGTGCATGAGATACTAAACTAATTGTCCTGTGCCGTTCGCATCTATCAGCCCCAGTCTTCTTTGGAATGGGTATAATTATATTTTTAATAAAATATTCTGGTATTCTTCCTGTTTCTTATATTTCGCAAACTATTCTGAACAGCCATAGTATTGCTTCATTGCCAGATGATCTTATCAACTCCACGGTAATTTTATCAATTCCTGACGCTTTACAATTGCTCCGATTTGTCAGCGCTCTATCAAATTCTGACATTATAATTTTGTCTCCCAACTCTTCATCATCCACTTCCTCTTCTCCTTCTATTTCTGACTGAACTAGATTTCCACTGTGATACAGCTTTCTAGATATTCCTTCTTTCTTTCTGCCTTTTCTTATTAATCCAGAGAATTTGCTTCCCATCCGCAGTCTTGATATTATTGCAAATATTTTTCCTCTCTCCGAATGTTTATTTGATTTTCCTAATAGAAGCATTTATTTTCTCTTTCACCATGATTTCGTCAATCGCTTTGCATTTATTTTTGGGATAATCCTCTTTCGTCGCTTTTCATTTCCTATCTATCTCATTCTTCAAGCGTCTGTACTGCTCTATACCATTTTCATCTCTCGCGTTTTTATATTCACGCCAATCGGCGGATTGTTCATATTTTTTCGTCGGCTGATCTAGTCATTTCTTACTTCAAGCCTGGCCAATTCTCATCTATATTGTTTCTTTCCCCTTTCTCTATTAATCTACTCTGGATATATACTTTGAAACTCTGAAGCACCTCCTGTTGTTTCAGCTTTTATAATTCCCATCTCTTTGTTTTAATTCCTTTCTTGAGTTTCTTTCCTTTCAGCCTGCATGCATAATCTATTGATTATGGTCGGAGTTCACATCTGCTCCTGGTTATGTTTTGCAGTCCAGTACCTGATTCCTATATCCCTGTCTCACCGTTATGTAGTCCAAAATAATGATAATGGTAGTTAATGAATATAATGTAAATAATAAAATGGAAAAAGAATGACATATTCATAATGACAGAATATTTGTTACAAGACGTACCATAGTTCACCCTAAACATAACATCGCCTTCTTCACTTTCTATGAAGTTTGTGGGTGTCTGCGTAAGTTCAATTGAGCTATCAATTAACCACAGAATTTGGAATTAACAACTATTAAAAATGTTCAGGTCTTAAAACTTTATTTAATTAGAAATTTAAAATATTAGAAAGGAGTTGAGTGAAAAGATCAGTAAAATAAAAGTAAAAGATTTGCTTTCAATTTCTCAATTGAGGAACAACGTTATATATTTTTAAAAACTCTAATTATGTGAATAATATTGATCCATAAAGTAATGAATCATAATTCCTGTAATATTATATAGGAAATTTTTGCATCTTTCTACAAAAATTTTCATCGACGATTTGAAATCAAATCGATTTTCTCGTGTTTAAATAAGTTATTATGTTATTATTGACGGATCCGATATCAGTGTTACTTGGTTTCTAATGAGGTCCAAATTAACAGACCAGTCGTTGTGCAGAAAGCGGTGCAAAGCTGCTGTAATCTTTTGAGTCCAACAACTCATTAGCGCTACAACCCTGTGAAGTCTCGGCTTACCTCCGCCACAATGACTCTAGGACGTTGCGAGAATTGAGAAGTTTCGCCATTTAACCTTTCTGAACAACAATCGGGTATGTAGAATTCATTTAGATCCTTATAAGTACATTTGGACTCTCACAAGCATTGGAGATACAGTCACTCTCATTAAATATATTCAGTATCATTTCCCGTATACAACGTAAAAGTCACATGTTATCCATAGTGTGTATTTCACTACGGTTCTACGTGATTCAATACTGAATTGTAAGTACACAATTTATTAAGCAGTCAATCTAATGATCTAATATTTACTTGTCTATATTGTTTGTTATATACTTAACAAATACCGATAAAATGCAAAATTTAACTACCAAAATATAGTTGACTGTGAAAATACAGAGATTTCGAGTATTTAATCATTTTATGAATTCCTCAAAATGGAATGCCCTGCTTAACGGACTGTTATTATCGATATAATATTATAAGACTGACTGACAAGTTCAAGTCTTTCCACGAATTTTTTAAAACGAGAAGTACAGTAAAACCATAGTTGACTTTTAGAGGCAGAGTGGTGTAACATTATTAGACGAAACAAATGAAAAAAAAGGTTACTATTTGTTTCTGTATAATAACCAAAATACTCTACCCATATAACTACTCAATAAGAGGAATATTCTTAAACTTTTTAAAATTAAAATCTTTCATTGTTTCTATAAGTTAAGTATTTACAAATATAATATTTTTTTAAATTGTGAAGGTTCATTAGAGAAATAGTTAGAAATAAATAATAACATTTTGTTAAAAATATTTGTTTATCAAGTACAATAAATCAATAAGTCCCATATAAGTATTTCCATGACTAGTGAGACACTATTAGCACGCCAAAAGTTGTATTCTGAATTTAGTTTAAGATCTAAATAACATGAATTTATTAAAAATTAATGTTTAATATAAATAAGCTATTAGGGTCACATATGTGGGAGAAACAAAAAAAATTCAGCAGAGATTTCACTTATTACGTTGAACCGGAAGACAAAACTGTTTTGTTCTGAGCTCGGTGACTTGGAGTCTTTATCGTATTCTGAACGTCGGTGCGGATCGCTATTCTTTCAGTAGGTGTGGGTCGTGGCAATTCCCTTCCTCCTTCAAAGGTTGGTGTAATCTCAGCAGACAGAAGATAGTGAATTTGCACTGTTCGGCATCCAGGAAATACATTTTTCCGTCTCTACAAATATGCTTACGACTCTGAAGGGAATTTTGGCTAATATAGTATTATTTCTATGTGCTTGTTTTTTACTGAAAGCGGTTCCGTCTCTTCTTTGTGGATATCCTCTTTCTTACAGAATGTAAATTAATTTATACTATCTTCTCTTTCCTTCGTCTCTCCTATCAGACCTCCTTCTTTTTCTAAGTTTGAACAAAACTGTTCTATCTAGAAATCTTCTATCTCCTTCCTTCCTCTTCCTTCTCCTCCATTCCCTGATCTCCTTTTCCTTCCGAGTCGTGAAACGAACTGTCCATTTCGTCTCTTTGCAAACTGCCAGCTCATGTCTCTGTCACACCTCTACTGGGTAAAACACTACTCCACGTCTACGCCAATAATATTCTATTTTCCAAGATCGCGGTATCTGAAATTTCGAAGGAAGGGACTGACCCTGAGGAAATTTCCACAGGTCATATTTCGCTGGTTGCTGACCAGCGTTGTTCCTCAAACATTGTCTGTTGGCAAGAAGTTGAGATTTGAAACGCGACGTTTCGGCGCCTGACCAATATGGGAAATTCCACAGCCCCACCAGCTTCCTCTTGCTGTATATGAATAAATTTTCCTCAAATTGTAAAAATATTGGACAGTAAATGATGAATTAAATGAATCGTATTCCTCTGCATCAAACTGTAAGAAACAATACTAATGAATTTGTATTGTTTATTAATCTTTTTCGTGTGAATTTAGAAAATAAATTGTATAACTAAACATCCTCATTGTTATTTAGGTTTCTACATAAGCTGTGGGCTCATTTGTTAATTAATACACAAATTTGATCCGCCGTCCGCCAGGTGTATTAGGAGAATGTTAGAACAGGGAGTTGTGAAGTAAAGGTTGCATATGATTATAAAACATAATTATGAACAAAACATGTATGGGGTCATACGAATTAAAGTAGTCACAATTTTTCAAATTCACACACAAATACGGGCGCAACTGTCCAACTGCAGAACGCAGGAATGTAAAATACGCGAGTAAAAAGGCGATAATGTAGCATTGATCATAAACAAGTCATAGTGTCAGCAAATCTGAAACCTTCGATCAGCACGACGCTAGAAAACAATGTGAAACGCCAAACTCCAGATAGCAAATTAATATGCTGCTTACTCGTCATGTCACAGTAGTTAAGTTGAAATCACAGCGATAGCGCGATCGGAAACTTCAGCCGGCTCTCCACTCAATAACAAAACCTCTCAGGACAGGTTTTCAAATCACGTGGGAAAGGAACGACAGGGGTGCCAACTGGCACAGCTCTTACGAGCAAGATTGATGTAATCAGAGGCAACGTATGACATTCCCGATTTCGGCCTGACTTAACAAAATTTACATTATAATATTTCGTTTTTTTCTAGCAATATAATTCCTTAACTACAGAATATAAACTATAGTTTGCGCCAGGAAAGTGTAATTCCTAACTACACTGCAATCCACTCGCCTAACGGAATTGCCAGACTAAGTCTTAACTCATTGTCCTGGCGTGTCTGGTGTTAGACACAATGCTTGTTATCGTAGTCGGTAGTCACTTAGCAGCCTGTGACTTTGGTATTGCTGTTTTGTGGCGCAGACTATAGAAAATCTTATTTTATACCTAAATTTTTCAGTCATGTTTTTGTGGTTTTGCAAGTAGAAAATTGATTATTGTTTTCAGTGCCGCGGGTGGAGATCTTAGGAGGCCCAGATCTGTACGTGAAGACGGGCAGCACTGTGACTCTGAGGTGCGAGGTCAGCCGGACCCTGGAGGAACCAGCCTACATCCTCTGGTTCCACGACACTCGCAGAGTCCTTGCTTACCAAGACATGAGCGTGGAGCGGGTTTCTCCTGACACCACCGTGGGATCCCTCGTCATCCGACAGGGAAAGCAACAGCACTCCGGGAACTATTCCTGCAGACCCAGCAACCTTGATCCGGCGCATGTCTTCCTCCACGTCCTCGACGGTGAGTCCATTCTGATCTTCATAATTCCAGACCTCGAATAGATGTGCACTACATTTCCGCTGTCATCAAATTCGGTAATTGCCTCCTCGACAAATCTGTCGTCCTCATTCTTCTAGGGAAGTAACCACTGCAATCGTAAAACATTTACAGCTCCACTAAAGATTATCGTGATAAGATTATCTTATTTGCGAAAGTCAGATGTCAACTTAAACGTATGTTTCATTTAGAATTGCTTTGTTTAGTACGTATTGCGACCCGGCACACTATTCTTAGCCGCCATTGTTAATCAACATTGTGGTGTGACTTCCATAGCGATTCGAGAAAATTCATCGCACTGTTGTGATTAGTATTAGCTTAGTCAAATTCAAAATTCCTGGTTCAGAAGCATGAATATCTACGAAGTAAAATTTTTTATAAAGCATTTTGATGATTACAAAAGTACTGTTATTACTTTACGTTCTAAGTATAAACATAGAAAATATAGATGAAAAGTTCTCGGGATTCCAGTCGGGTGATGTCGTTTGTAATCCACAACGTTTCTATGGCTGACACCGCCATCATCTACACCTGAAGATGATGGCGGTGTCAGCCATAGAAACGTTGTGGATTACAAACATCACCCGACTGGAATCCTGAGAACTCTTCATCTAGCATCTTCGTCGGGAAAATCTACGTTATCTAATAGAAAATGTATATTTTTCACATAAATAGATGTGCCGTAATACAATCGTTAAGTTGTATATATATATATATATATATATATATATATATATATATATATTATAACACTGGAGTATATAAAACAATATACACTTAACATGAATTTTTGTTTTCAGTTTAAACACATTTTAATAACTGATTTTTTCTTTTACTAATCCGAAGGTCACTTCAAAAGTAATTAACAATACTTATTTGATATTTAAATTTTCATCCTAAATCTTTGCTATTATTATCGGGTGTAGAAATTCATTAGGAACAATATTTTCCCCAATAATTGCCCTCTCAACTGTCTCACGCCACATTGGGACTACGGCCTGACAAAAAAGTCTGGACCAGAACATTTAATTCAGTCACTGTTTGGTAGCGTACATTTTGGAGTCATCATCTTCATGTTTCATCGCCTGTCTCAATTCTTGCAAGAAACTCATCTCCTCCATTCCTGTACTGTTACAAGCTGTTTATCGCGTTTCTTTGTGCGCCTTTATCGACATCCTTAGTACCCACCTGACTAAAACCATATTTCAACCTCAATTTTACAGTATTCTACAAACACTTGCTTCTTCTATTCCTAATTTGAGTAAAAAAACTTTCACTGTGATACATTTGACAGCCGAAGCCAAATCGGTAGCTCTCTTTGCATTGATAGGAGCTACTGAAATGTGGGGTCTGCCGCTGCGACGGGTATCCCGAATATTTGCTTGCCTTCATTCACCGCGTAATATACTCTGGCTATATGCACTGTGATCGAAAGCAGGATCTCTATGCAGACTTTTCAGCCTCTCTTGTATGTTTCACAATATCTCGATGTCACAAAATGTCACGTACAGTAGCCACCTTGAAGATATGCTATGACAGCTTCACTCTTGAGAAATGGTTGAAATAAATTTTAACTCATTGAAAATATTTGAAATATAAAACAATAAAAAATAAAAATGGGCGTGTTTTGGAGTGACCGGGCCTGTTTAGTGTACTGGCTTTATCTTGTCCGCCAGATATGTAAAATTTTCAATTACTATCTAGATCTTTTATCTTAATTTATTTTGTTATCAGAAATATATATAATTATATAAGCTAAAATGCTGACGGCTACTTTATTGTATTAGTAACATTATCAGGGAGATATCTAATGACATCGACTGTTGAATTTAAATAAACTATAACTCGTTAACTTAAAATAAGCCACACCTTTTTGAGTCTTTTATTGATCACTAGTTCTAAAAGTAAGGTGCAAATGTCGCACGGGACTTTTAAGTCGTCTTGTGTGGAATCTGGAGACTCCTAATAATTTCTTTACTTTCTATTACGGTAATGCTTTTATTATTATAAATTTATATTAATATCAACAGCTCACTGATACATCCTTAAAGCTCAAACTGATATAAATTACTTAAATTAGTCACAAACGTGCAAAAAAACGTATAAGAAAGGAGTCACTATTATGTAAATTTTCAATTTGGAACTTGATTTAGTCAGGTAATTATTTATTCGTCAGATGTTTAACAACATTGGCTTTAAGTTGTGTTACGTTTTATCCTGTCTGTAGGTCTTACTCATCCACTGGTTCAATATACAACATTAAATATTTAAAATCAACATATTTTAGTCTGTATGACGATCAACGTTCTTATGATATAAAAAATTATAGATGTATTTGGTAAACTGTATGTACTTAAAAGTGCTTGCGGTATCGTACATATTAGGGTAGACTGTACGCTAAAATAAAAATAATAATAATAGATGATATATGATTAAGAAGCCTCAAAATTATTACAGAATTAATATTCTAAAAACGAATATAGAAAAAATATTTTAATACCTCTACTGCTGTCCGCCAGACAACTGGAAACGTTTCAACTGAAACAATAACATTGAATTTATTTTGATGTAAAAACTTTCAAGTAGGCTATTCTCGTGGAAAATTCGGCCCCTAAATCCACAGTAAAACGGTTAATTTTATTGTAATAACGAACTTTTCAAGCTCTATTAGAATATAACATTTGTTATAATAAAGTAACATTTGATGTGAAAGACTTTTGAAGCAATAAAAATTAAGCTTAATTCCTTCGAAAATATACCTCCAGTTACGGGAAAAAGGTTGCTACTTGAAATTATTTTGAGCGTCCACGAGTGACAGCTGGCTCGCTGAATAAATTTTTGCTCGACTGCGTCCCATTCATTAACTGAACCAAAATTGGAGAGCCCGTTATATTTAGCCCAATAGCAATACAAATAAAATCGTTTTGTGCGAACGTGTAAATTGTTTTGAGGACAGCCTATATTTAAAGTAGCAACGCTGATACTGAACTGCGCAAATATATGTGTTCTTACACTTCAATAATTATTTTAATAACTATACATTATGGAAAATTGAGCATCTGATAAGTTCTATCTTTGGAATTAACAATATAAATTTATTAACAGTATACGATATTAAAGATTCTTTATTAATATTTTTATTTAAATTAAGTTATATCTTGCTAATAATTAAAAATGTAATTGCATTATGAACATAAATATAAACGCATAAAATTTATTAGTTCTAAATAATTATGGAGAATACATACCACTGCGGAGTATTCCTTCAAGAATAAAGAATTGTATTTTCCGGAATAAATGATTTTTGAGCTTAGTTTATTTTATAAAAGTTTGAAATATGGGTAAGGTAAGAAAAATGTCAGTACCATATCTTTTAGAGGAATTTAATACAGCAATTTCATTTCATTATACGTAGTTAAGTTATGTGAACAGACAGAATTGTAGTCAGGTACAATTTGAATTAAAATATTGAAAAATTTAGAGGAAGTAAATATTAAAATAAAGGTATATGTTTCAAAAGCTATTATCAATTGTTATTATATTTTATGTAACTGTCATTTGTATATGAATTTGACAAAATATCGACAGCTTGATATATGTATACCAAGTATTATATATATGTCTGTCATAAATTTTAAATTATTACTCAGTATTAATAGTTACCGGGATTGGAATTTAAAATGCATAAACACACACAGAGTTATATATATATATATATATATATATATATATATATATATATATTTCGACATCTTACAAAGTAATTGAATCTATACCAATAAATAAAATTGAAGCGTCTGTCTGTCTATCTGTCCGTATGTGTGTCTCGAATAGGCTCAACGGATTTCAATGAAAATTTGGGAGTTTAAGAAAAGAAGATTTAATTTAAATTTACGAGCATATTTAAATTCAATATATTGTAGAGGATATTAATATAATATTAATAGGAACATAAATATTAATTCTATGGGAAGATTTCTTGGTATTGCCGCGCGTAAGACGTTGTGTAAACCAACTGCAAGTTATAAGTCCTGTTACGCGTACCTATATCATTCATACCATTTGCTCTCTACTGTTGAAGCAGGCTGAGGTAAAATGTATTTGCTTAGGTCGACGATACGATGTATACATAAATTGTAAATTGGTTTTATTTCTCGCTTCAGGTAAATTTTAAAATTTAGTAATTACTATTATGAAAATATAAATTAAACTATCCAGTTTGGTGTCAAAACCGGTGTAATGCGAGTCGCTGTGTTACATTATGACCTTTAATATACGATTTAAGTAAAAATGTTATCATTAAGTGGGGGGAAATTTTTATTCTGTTAGAAAACTGAAAATATATTTATTCTTGCTATTGTACGGTTTTTTTTTACTCTCTCTAGATACTGGAATTATATATCAGGTTCATATTATGACGTTTTCGATGTCGGTTTATTTGTGTTGACCAAGGATTAAATAATGTACTGGGATAATATAAAGAAATACTCGGACAATGCCGAGACCCCCATCTAGTTAGATGATAATTATGAATGTACTTGATTGCCTTATTGTCGAGCATACTTGAAAATTTACTACTATCTTTAAACGAATTTTTTATATTTTACTCACAATATTTTTGAATAAGACTGCAATTAAAATATTATTGAATTTCTTTAATTTGGCTTTTAATCTCGTTTCTTGGCTTTGATGTAGGAATTTGAATATTCAGTAAATTGTAATGACCTGTCACAAATAATCAAAAATAAAAGGTGGTGAAATCAGCAGAGAGAAAATCGATATGAAAGCCAGAAGCTTAAAGACTTGAGACAAAACAATAGAAAAAAATTTTGTTTATCATAACAAATGACGAGGAGTACAGTAAGAAAGAGTATAGGAAAAGGTGAAATAAAAATTTATTCAACATTTTCAACAAGAAATAAAACGATGAATCATTTTCATATTAAGAGGAACATTCAGAAGTGGAGAATACTTTTGTATATGTAGAGTTTTGAATTCGATTGAGTAGAAATTTTGAATTTGAATTATTACGAAATTAGTAGCCTTTTGGAAGGAGGTCCACTATTAATAATGAGCACTTATCACTTTCTACTGCCCTCTGTTGTCGTATTGTTCGTAAAACTAAGTGAAATACAAGAATTTAGTTCTTGTGCCGGAGTATATGATACCTGTTAGAAATCTCGGTTACGAATGCTGCGACCCCACAGTAAACTCGTCTCCCGTCATTCGGAAGGGCATGAGAATAGTACCCAATGCCCGACCTACCTGATGCTGATTTTCTAGGGTTTTCCCTGCATCTCTTTAGGTGAAACGCCGGGAAGGATCCTTAACCCATAGCCCGGGGTCAACCCTTGGCTAGCTTGCTCTACCTTCCGCATGCCCCCTTTTCAATTCCCTTCCTATGCTATTAAAGTGAAGTTGCCTGTTTCAGGATCACCCTCATGTAGACTGTTAACCCCCCCCCCCCAAAAAAAAAATTCTAGTTATAAGATAATAGGTTTGTTGATGTCAGTTACTGGGAGTCGTTAGTAGATCCGACAGGTAGATGAATTGAGAGCAGCCAACTTTGTGGGATATTTACACTAGACTGATAAACGACTTTTCTAAAATAATATAAATAGTAGTGCTGAAAAAAATTATTAAAAGTTCATTAATTCTTAACTGCTGGCCCATGATTTTACGGTAGGTTTTAATTCTATTACACGGCCTTATTCTGTTTCACACATGATTGATTATATTACTGAAATGCTTGTGGATTGGTTCCCTGTGACTAGTTTTATTGCGCAGAGCGCTGTTTCGATGTTCAGGCACGTGCCAATATAGATAGCGGAAAAATAGTTCTTTTTTTTCTTGGCATTTACAGTTGGAGAGTGTAGATCGTTCATACCTTGTAACATTTGCCAGATCGGGATTAGGGGATACGTTCTTTGACGTTCCATTACAGCGCACATCAAAGGGGATTTATCTGCTATCGGCAAACGGACTCTTCGTAGTTTCCCTGGCTGTTCGTTCGGAAAACCGATAGTGTTTCTTGATTCAACAGCATTCTGAACTTCCTTCCAACGAGTCGACTGGGCTTGAAAATTGTGATGACGTAGCGCTCTGGATCCGGCTAAACAGTTTAATTTGCAGTCGGTTACTCGAGTTTAAGGAGTAACTTTAATCCATACCACGTCGCGGATTTCACTGAGCCGGAAATTTTGTTGATGTATAGGTTCAGCTTAGGAGGATAAAAATGAAACGTTTTAATTGTTAAGACTAATAAAATTCCATGAGGCCGCATCTGAGAGTCATATCTTAAATTTGCAGCATTTGCATATTTCCTCATTTCTAGATCAATTTAGACAAACTTTTCTGGTAAAAGAACTAAAGTTAAAGAGAAAAAATGTAAATAGAACTCACTATAACGCCCCTTTTCAAATGGAAGCCTATTTGACCTTAAAAGCTGTTACTTGTGCTATCAATTAACATTCTTTAAGGGTTGTGAAATATTATTACACACATAGCTAAAGTAATAGTTTTATGAGACGCTGTGCCAACGCCATAACGGATCCCATTTGAAAAACAGTATGAAATGGAAAGCATTTTGTTATAATATCTATTACTATGTATGATGTGACTATGGAAAGAAAATAATTGAATGGTACAAATATTCAGTGGGTAAAACTACTGTCCCTTGTAGGTTACCAAATAACTATTCGTGTAGTAAGTTCTCAATATGTGTGTAAATTCAAAATCGGAAAAGAAGCAAGTCGGTTTACTCACTGACTTTCTCATTCAATTCTCGTTCTTGTACGTTAATAGAAAAATATTCCACCACAAATGATTGAAATAAATTGATCAACAGCAGTTTTCAGATATGAGCTCACTCAAAAATATAGTTGCTAAGGTTATGTAAGGTATATTAAGAAACGGAACTCCACATGAAACTAATAAATATTTGGAGAAATGTGGTCCACAGGCTAGCGTCACAGCCTCACAACACAGAGGTCCCGGTATCGAATCCTGGCATGTGCTAGGAAGTTTGTGTCGTCATGAACAGGGAGACTGGGATTAAGATTACTGGAGAATCGATACGCTGATCACTTGTCACTTCAAATTCGGAATTTGCCATGATTACAGTCCGCAGTCGACCCGGTAGACCAAGGCCATGAATGGGCTGCAGAGACAAGGAAGAAGAAAAAGAAACAATATAGAACCTAAAAATCGTCGGCAATATGTTCATATCTATTAATTATAACAAAATGCTTCAAAGAATTGGTTCACACTACCAGTATCTATTTTTTCTATTATTTTTATTATTAGAAGAAACCTCATTTCATTATATATAATTTTTATTATCTGCTTTCTGATTGTTGAAAAGATAATAATAGATTGTTTAAGTAAAGGATTCTATGTACAGAGTAAAATCTCTCCAAACCTGAGTAACTTTTAGTTACAGGAGTGAGAATAATTAAATATTTGAACAAACAGCATTCACTTCTGTTGTATTTTCCTTCTCCTTATTTACACACAACCCACTATAGGTTTTTACAGTGTTTTACTACTCATTTTGCCCACTATACCTCTATGATTCTTAGTTATTATGCTGCCCAAGTAGCAGAATTCCTTAACTTCCTTCAAGATATTCCTTTCCAATCCCTTTGTTATGCCACTGTTTCCCACACTACAGTCCATTACTTTAGTTTTCTTCTAATAATTCTCATATTGAACTCTTTCTTTAGGCCTTAATCCTATATATTGCTTTGTCAGCAGATTCTTCCAATAAATTATTTTACTAAATAGAAAGAGAGGCTAAATAAAAATGTATTTGACTAAGGTTTTTATTTACTTGTATTATTAGAGATTTGTGTCACATTGCCATGTGTAAATTGTAAATGGCTAAATAACGGACTCTATTCTGTGTAGGTCACATTGATTCCCATTGAGCCAATCACCTGTAAATATGACTGTTTAATTCCCCTTTTTTTAAATTGATAAGGTTCCATAAAACGTACATCCAGTGGTGGGTTAAGTAACTAGATATTAAATAAGAGAAACCCTTCATCTTTACAGTTTTTTGTAATATTTTACTTACCTATTTAGTACATTGAGACCCATATATTATTATTGTCATAAGCTGACAGAACTAACGATAGTCACAACTGTAAACAAACTCCTGCAGGTCTTGTGTTCTGTTGAATGCCAAGGAAATTGGACATATTTTACAGACGCGACACAAGCCCGTGGCTGTGTTTATGATTTACACCTAGTCGCGATTGTGAAAGGTTGGCGTGGCTGTTTGTTTATGAGTGTGTGGTTCCGTGAGATAGTGTAATGTGCCTAATTCTGGCTGTTAATTGCCGGGGTCTTCTGCCGTTGTGTTACAAGAGTCGAGGCTTGTTGCCTGCGACGACACAGCAATAAGTCGGGCGTCGGGACGTGCTCGCTCGCGTCTACGTGCCGTTATTATTTCCCCAAGCAGACGCCTTTGTTTATTCGCATCTGCTCCGCAAGACTGCGCTAAACTTTCATAAAGCATTTCGCAGCGACTATAACCACCTTACGAAACGAGACAGCAAATCCATTCCCGCAGGTCTCGGCTGTAATTTCTACACTTCAAATATTTTGTAAGGTATCATTTACCTTGACTTATATGAATTTGTAATATATTTTAGTTATAAATTAAAAAAGGGATGTCATTAGTTTGGAATTATGAATAAATCTATTAAATGGGTAACTTTTAGAGAACGACGTGATAGATCGGAAATGTTTACGTGTCTGTGAACTTAATCAGCGACCAGAGTAATTAATATTTTATAGTTAGTGGATATATATATATATATATATATATATATATATATATATTGTTACGTGTAAAATCACAGCCCCAGTCCAAATCAATGCAAGCATGCAATTTACGACTGATTCAATTGTTGCCTGGGTGACATCAACGCTGACGGAAACGTTCGCGGGAAAGCAAGACTGTGCATTCGGGTTTCACGTGTACAGACACTGCAAATGGTCGACATTGCGCTGGATTTTACAGACCTGTGATTAGCAGTTTAGGTCAGGTGGCCATACTTGAGCAATATGGCGTAAGCCAGGAAAGAACTTGCTATGTAGTCGACGCCAGAATGTGCTCTTAAACGCGTGTGTGTTGGTCAGCGAATCCTCACGGCCACATGCTCATAAACGGCTATCGAATCAACCACAGGTTCAGGTGGTGATAAGCCGAAAAATAGTTAAAGTTGGAGTTAATTGTTTCGATTAGTTTGCGTCGCTGAATTTTGATAGTTGTCGGTGGGTGAGTGGAGGAGTAAGACGTGTTTCGTGGACTGCGAAGTTTAGAAGCCACGAATTGTAGAAAAGACTTAATAATACCAATAATTGGTACTAGTCAAATCAGTGCCGAGGAGTCGTTTTGATGTAATTGGGTTAAAGGCGATTACACTTCATGTTCTTATTTGAATTAAACTCTTATGTTAACCTTTTGGTGTTCTTCTGTGTAAAAACTACCTGGCGCCCTATAATATTCTTGGACCGAGGACCAACATCCAATATCGACGCAGAGCTGAGCGACCTGAGAAACGACCTTTCTCTACAATATATATATATATATATATATATACATACATATATATATATATAAGTGGTTTCTGAGCAATATGCGTAAGTACAGCACCAGAAACCATAAAAATGCCTAAAAATATGTTGCAAATATTAATGATAATCCACCTAAATCAACCACCTCAAGGTCTCGTATAAAACCCCGTCTTCAACTACCCTACTTAACCTGAAAAGAAAACATCCGCGGGATGAATTTGAGTTATAAATAAGACATCAACCAGGTAAGACTGAGTTAGTGACAGGCAATCGCCTAATACATGTAGACCCTATTCATTATTTATGCAATATTTTAAATTACTTGGCATTACTTGAGATATGAAAAATGAAATAATTAAGACTGTTAGTTTAAATAAAATTGACGGAGCTGAAAGAAGAGAAATGATTTTAAGTTATTGTCAGTTATTAGATATACTATTAGAGAGAGTGAAACGTGGATGATAAAATGAAAGTGGAGGTAGAAAATTCACACGACGACTAAAGTTCCAGTAAAGTAATCTGCAAATCTATTCCACCCAAAAACCAAGAAAAATATAAACATCTTTCAATTTTTAAATCATAATCATAGATCCACATTGTAAAAAAGAATTTTCTTGAATTTTAATTGAAAATTTTATTTAATCATTGTTTCGTTACAACGATTAATTAATTTATTGAAAATTATCGTTTAATTATTGATAAAAATTACTAGTAGAGAGCCTTAACATGAAATTAATCAACAGTTATCCTTATATTTGCAAACCTGCTGTGGTCTAAAGGCTAGCATCGCTGCCTCATCCCAGGGGTCCCGGGTTCCAACCCTAACATAGGCTTTGAATTTTGTGTAGAATCGATACGCTGACCATGTGTCGCTACAAATTCAGAATGTGGCATGCAAGATGATATTCCGCGGACTTCCCTGTAGGCACAGGCCGCCAATGGGCTGTAGAGACAAAGAAGAAAAGAATCCTTCGAGTTAAATAGAATTGAAACCGCAGCTTTAGGGGACGGTTAACCCCTTGATGGCAGCACTCAGACATGTGCCGAGACGGGGATGGCCCCTAATAAGTCAGCATCTTAACCGAGTCAAGAATGCCACCCAACTAAATATTTTATAAACAAAATTAAATAAACAAATAAAATAAAACAATATAAACAAATTAAATTACTATAAATAAAAACACCTTTGTACGTAGACTTTGAAGAAGCGTTACACCTATGTTTTAAAATGATAATAGAAATCATTTAATCCGGCTTACAGTTTACTGTGGCAGCCAGTAGTCCATTTACTGACATACTTTCTGTAGATGAAGTGTGCGTGCCTGTGTAGATCACGACTTGGGCAGAGTTAGTGTCCAGCTCCCGGTAGATGTGATAGCAGCGTCCAGTGTTACGGCTGCCCCAAATAAGTGTACCCATGAACAAAAAAAATCCAACACTTAATGTCTTTGTGAAGAAAAATTTGGAACACGTTGTAAACGATAATGGGGGCGGAGGGTTATTATTTGAAATTATTTAACAACTACTTCTTTAATAAATATAATAATAATTGTATTTATATACAGAAGAAACATATTCTTTAGTGGGTCCTGCGCACTATTCAGAATATATTTGTTAAAGGGGATGATTGTTTGTATTTCACTCAATAGCAACAATGCTCACCGCCATTTCAACTCTCGATCAACATTGATTTACTAGTCGTTCATTTCTATCTTCACTCCTAATTCCTCTACATTCTGTTCCCTTCCACTTCCGACCAACACTGACTGCCTCTCTGCTTCCTCGCCCTTTCAACATCTTGATCCACTCTGCTCATTTTTCGTGTTCTCGCCTCCTAGCTAAACTCTATAAGGGTAAGCTCAACCTCTCGTAACGTGTGTTTTCACCGCTCTTTATTCGTCCTCATCATGCATCGGAATTTTGTCGCTGACGGAAAGAATAAACTTCTTGGAAATTTTCTGAAGAGTGAACGGTCCTTCAGTAAAACAAGCCTAGTCTTTTGTAGCTCCAGACAGACACGTTTTCAACCAGGCACCCTGGCGCTGGGGAATTTCAAGTTCTTGCCTGCCTGTCTCCGAGTTAGAATATTGTTGCTGAATTTCGATCGTTTTAAAATCAATGACATGTGAATATAATTAGGGAGAGGTTCTACTGCGCTACGTTTCAAGGTGATGTTAACTCGTCCAGTACCTCAGTACAACTGTCCTTTCTTACTTTCATCCAGTATCAGCTTCCCTTCACCTCTATTTTCCACCCAATGAGTTGGCAGTATTCCGTTTTATTTCCGTCATAAGGCGAACACAAAATTAGACGACGTGGCTTCCCCATAGTATCACACAATTAATCAACACAGATAACTCCCAGGACTTTGATGTAAACACTCACAGACTAATAACGCAGTTCGGAGATCAATAATTAAATTAAATGGGAAAAAGTAAAATAATTACGAACTAGTAAAACCAATTCAATAAATACTACCTGTTAAGCGCAATATATGTATTATTTGTAATTCAGTGAATATTAAGATAAATGCTTAATTTTCACTCGGTGGTTTTGTGCAGCAATCAGCGTTTATTTTTCTCATTTCAGGTGAGCATCCTGCGGCTATGCAGCGCGATAAGAACACTTCATCTCCTGGAAATGGATGCCAAAGGAACCATCTTCTGGCTGGTGTTCTGCTTACCCTTTCCTACCATAATGTCTGGGCTGTTGGCTAGTCTCTGTTACATAGCGAAATGGAATTGTTGTTTAGGTCTGTGCAAAAGTGATAAGTTCGTTGGACGTACGTTGTTACGAAAATAAGTGAGACTTTCGTTAATGTGAAATTAATGACATGTTTTATTAAATAAACTATATTAAATATTCTCCTTGAAAAGTTATAAAAGTATAACTCTGACGCTTATAATTAAGAGAACAATGTCTGTATTTATGATAAAAAAACATCTATTACAAACGCTAATGCGAATTGATGGAAAATGGAAAGGTAGTGCGTTACGAAAAGCTGGGTTATAATCGGAAATTCCATTGGGATTCACGCATTAATCAATGCTAACAAAATCTTGATTGTTATTTACTCAACGACGTGCAGATAATGCAATGAATTTTCATTCATGCCCTGATCCTGAACCGAAGTAATTCGGTTGTATCTCTTACATTTCATGTTATCCAATTTGTAAAATTAGGAAATAAGAACTGTCGTAGGTGGTGTATTATTTATGTAATCGTTCGACGACATATAGTTTACGTTCAGGTTCGTTGATGGCGAAACCGTCGTCAAGAACAACTTTAAGAGAGTGATTAACGCTAGGAGACAATTAACTTCCAACCTATATAAGTTGTTAATACTTTAAACTTAAGTATCGCAAACTGACAGATCACAAACATACTCACAATACACGTTCCAAAGGGAACATTTCCAATGTTGTAAAAAATAACAATTAACAGTCTGAAGATAGTATTAAATCTAATCATTTCCACGAGTCGTCACAAAATGCAGAACCTCATACCCATTACCGAACTAAAATGTCTTGTTGTTCCTATTCACATAGTTCTTCATTAAATAACGAATTTAAAATTGAAAATATTATCTTCCAACTTGAAATTTTAAGTCTCTTCCTAAAGCATTACTAATAACTATTAGGATATTGGCCATTTCACTTTGAACTTGTGCGTTCTACGTCGACATTTACCCACAATGGCAAGATGACAATTGGAGTGATTAGTCACGGAATATACTCGCAATCGACAGTGAATTCATTAATACCTTACAATGAAGCTAAATATATTTTCAGCCCAAAACTCAAAACTTTCAAAAACCGATTGTAGGAACTTTTACCAATTGAATATATTTGACTTAAAATGTTAGTATAAGATTTGAGTGCATTGATCAAAATCGTATAAAAGGTATAAACCTGCGAATTTTCTCAAGAACACGAATTCGAAATCCATTATTCCTACTTGCAAATAATGTATTGATATCAGAAATGAAGTTTTATTTACCGCAAATTTCTAATAGTTTACGTTAAATCAGGATAAATGTAAATGGTAACAAGATGCCGTGTTATGTTGAAAATTACTATATTTTTGCATAAATGCATATCATTTGAGAGAATCATAAAATTTGCACATTATATTGAGACTGAAATTGATGAGTCAACTGGTGGATTTACAAGTCCACGAAAAGTATTAAATATGTACTGAGATTATTTTAATAGATGCTGAATATAACAAACTATTTTGTTCAATTATAATTACTGACACAGATAAAATTGTGAATCGCCATTCCACGAAGTTACATACGCACTAACGAGAAAATTATTCTGAAAAATACATGTCTCCAACATATCGAAAAATAATTACTGATACAGAATCCGTAAGTTGGGAACTATTTCATCATACGTTCACGCTCTTTCTTGCTATTTATTACGAACTGCCAGTTTTAAATTTATTTTATCATACCATGTAATCATTTCGGAACGTTCATTCTCTCACTGAGTAAATGAGCGAAAGATATGAAATCAAGGCAACATAACTTCACGATCATTCCATTTTTAAAATAAAGGGCATACGATAAAGCAAAACTGAAAGTTATGCTCCAATGTTAAATAGAAGCTGCTGTTTACACTGAATATATGTCTGCAAATTCTTGAATGAGAGACAAGATTCGGTCTGAGAATAATCGTCCTTTTGGAAAATAATATTGAGAAGTGGTGTAATTAGCACAAACTTGTAAACATTTTGCTGTAATTATTTCATTTATGGATTACATGTAACTCATTGAAGCTATTAATAGCTTTAATGTAAATAATATCAGTATTATAAATGCACGACCATTTCGTTTTATAAAAATTGTTTACTTTACTGTTGTAATGATGTAATTTATGTTCTGTGATGAATAAATAAATGGATAATTTCATTTTATGTAGTAGAATTTTTAACCGCCCTGGTGAATAAATTTCCTGCTAAGTGATAGTCTTCATTACTATCAGCTTCCTCTCAACAAAACCTTAATCAACCTTCATTTCAATTATTAATACAGTAAATTTACATCTCAAATCCTTGTATGGTGTTTAGTTAGTAAGCGTATACAACTTACGTAGGCAAACAAGATTACCTATTTGGTTATTCCTGTATGTCTGCTAAATTAACTAAAAGATGGAACTGGCCTTTAATCTTTTGAATAAATACACCAAAAATCCTCAGGTATTCATAACGCGAAATAGTATAGAAAATTTCAATTTTGCAATTTATGATCCTTTATAATCTACACCAATAAATAAAATTGAAGTGTTTGACTGTCTGTTTCGTATAGACTCCAATACGCCTCAACGGATTTCAATGAAAATTTTAGGGTTTAAAAACAGGATATTTAACTTAAAAATTCGTGCATATTTTATTTTCATAGTGATATTAATATAATAAAGTACAAATTTTAATTCTATGCAAAGGTTCTTACATCCGTCGAAGTCTCCAGAAAGGTACTGCGGGTTGCCTATATTCTTGACCTATGCTCCGAAGCGACTTAATGGATTTCAATGAAAATTTCATGGATTGAAACATGAATTTTTACTTAAATTTTCGTGCATGTTTCATATCAATATCTTGCAGACTTCAGAAGATATTATTGAAAATATTTATAAACACATTGAATTGCCGCGCAAAAGGCGGCGTGAAAAGCAACTGCGAGTTACAAGTCCTATTAGGAGTTATCCCTTTCATCCCATTTACTGTGTTATTATAATCGTAATGTTGGCAGCATGAGAGAGAGAGAGCTTACTCACTCTATTATTGTAAACGTGTGAAAACGGAACCTGTTCAAAATCAACTATGAGTTATAAGATTTTCCGGGAAGCAATTATATCGCATATTTGTTTTAGGGCAAAATAAAAAGAGCTATTTCCGTGGGCAGAACTAGTCGAAAATAATATAAATATTGTAAAAAATAGTTTCAACACTTTTCTAAACGTGTTTATTGTGACAACTATTGATCGACATCATTAAGAAACGTACCACATATTTTGAGAACCACCTAACACTTTCGTACTTGAATGAATGGAAACAGAATACTAATGTATTGGAATAAGTTATTTTAATAGAATAGTAGTCTGGATTATTGTGTAAGTATATGCTGTGTTAAATAGCAAGTCGTATTACATGCGCAGTAGGAGAAGTTGGAGGGGAGGTAAATGATATCCCCTGGAAGACAAGCTGGCGCAACTCTGTTGCCATTCTTAAAAACTTTCATCATAGTTTTACGAATTTAATGTACAGAAAGATCCAAGGACTTTTAACACAACCCGTATTTATCATCTCTCACTTCCAGGAAGGAAACTTTTGACGTACAATACACTCTGACCTGAACCAAATCTATTACATTGAGTCGATGTTTCCAGGCTAGCTTCTACTCTACTACCACTACAGTGAGATCAGGCTACGCTCACTACTACACCACTGCGCATCGCACATTGTAATGGCTCACTAATTCTCTACACTTATAATTTATCTTATAAAATAATTATAATTAATTAATAACGTTTTATGGAGACTTTATAGTTAAACATTACTTAATAAAACCACCTTACAAGCCTTGCTACATTATTTTATACTTTTATTTAGTAATTCGTCGCAGGTAACAGTAGCTTTCGGTTTACACATCCATATTATTCTATAATACAGAATAATAGTACAAACGTCAATATTGTAATTTTAATTAAAAACATACATAGTGGTATTTATACTTTAATATTGCTTTACAGAGAAAAAAAAAGTTATTGAAGCCGAAAGATACTGTGACCTGTGACTAATTAATAGTAAAACGATAAAATAAGAGATTTTATTAAGAACAGTCATTATTGATACCAATCTCTTTACCCAATCAATATGGATATACTGTAGCGCGATTTGAATAATGCAAATTTTATATATTTGGGAGATAGGAATGTGCAGCAGCTAGACACGTGCGCCTGGCTCATACAATTTCCCGGTTTAAAAATAAACCATAGACAATTGAATACGCCGCGTCTCAGGTACGAAGAAATGCTTCCCTAGCCTTCGGTTAACGGTGAAAGGGATTTCGAAAAACAGCCCCCGTCTGCCCTGTTGCCCAACGCTGGCGTGATATAGAAGGATAAAGCGTTGTTGATTGGTTCTCCAATAAAAGCGCGAGATAAGTAGGAACCAGCCAGAACCATTTGATGACCACTGTTCCACAGAAAGGCTCAGTGATCAAACATTCTGCTGGTGATGATGACGGAGACGTCTGGTCCTGTAGCAGCCCCAGTGCAAGTGCAGGCCACGTGGTAGCAGTAAGACTGATCTGTGACGATCAATTAGTACATAATTGGCTGATAGACCATTTACCTCACAGTAAACCCTGAGTAATTTTCCACATTTAGTTAGCCGGGAAATATTGTTTATTTTCTTCATTATTTTTATAAAATAATATTTGTTTATAATAAAGAGATATTAGTTACGGTAAAACCTTAAATCTACAAGATTCATGGTACGCTGCAATATACATTTCCTTACACTACGAAACGCTCCAACTTCTTTAAAAAATATCATTACAAAAATAAATTTTATACTAGCAAAAAATATTGGAACATCATATAATTAAAAATATGTGACCCAGTATGAATTCTGTAAGCATCCCATTCAATTTTTAACGTGGGACTCTCTCATAAATTCTACGTACTGTTGAAAAGTACCACCATCTTTATTTTGAGAATGGCTAATTTTGTATCGTATAGTCGTGAATATCTTTCAATGACATTTGATTATTCAGTTACATTTCTCGAGAGTGAAATCCTTAGAATCTGCAACGAATGTCCTGAGATTACTCTGAAAAGCAATTATTAAAAATATTTACTGTTCAACACTTAGCTCTACTTACACAAGCTTCTTAAGTAACACGAGATCAACCGGTTCTAGTAGATGACTCAATTATTTTCGCTAACCTGTATAGGCAGTCAATTCTGATGCTTTATTTTGGATACCGATTCTCATCAACCTGGAAAAAGTTTTATTACATTTAAAATTGAATTAATCAAACATAGTCAACTTAAATTAATCTAAATGATTTTCAATTTTTCATTGAATTATTACGGTCTATTACGAATTCTTGTAAATAAACGTTGCATGGATTAATTATAAACAGTTCAAATCATGAGGAGTAAATACTTTTATAAATTTTAAATATGGAATAATTCATTACAGTATTGACTAAAAAATGTTAAAATATAATTTCTTTCGATTACTGAAACGTTCTAAAGCTTCAACAAGACAATATTGTGGTTAATATATTGAAGATATTATCTGAGGCATGGTTTGTAACTGTGCACAATACGAAATTGGTGAGATATTCAGGTCTAATTAAAGATCATTTAATTTTTCTTCAACAAAAAAGAAAATTCATATCAATTGTAATTTTTAGGCCCATTTTCATTTAGTGAAGGAAATTTAAACATATTTGCAAGTGAAAAATTTCATTAATTTTTTATAACATATTAATTGCAAATTATAATTGTTATAAAATAGTGCTTATAAATTATTTACTGCTTTCTTATATAAGGTTTGCTTTTATCATTGCCATGTTACTATTAATTATAAACATTAACTTTATGAGAGTCAATTGGTTTGCTTAGTTTTGTTTGCTGGCCAAATGTGTGAACTAAGTTCTCGAATTTTCACAATGTAACTCTATTCTTAAGCTCCAACAGATGTAGTTTTAGAATGGCCGCCAGAATTTTAATATTTGTGTAATATAATGATTGATACGTTCCAATTTAGTGGAAATATACGGTAGTCCCATGATTTTGTATCATTTCATCGTTCCCTTTTTTATTACGATTGTTAAAATTTATTTCGTTCTTCACAATTACAGCATTTGGATGATATCATTTTTATAGTTGTATTATTTCATAAACGTGGAATATACCTGAATATAATATATAATGGTTCACTTCCTGACTTTACAAAAGGAATGAAACCACAGCGAGCTTATGGCCAAGTAAGTAGTTACCCCGCGGAAAATATGTCAAAATACAAAAATTTGCTATAATTAATTAGAAATTAGATTTTGAGGTGTCCGTTTTAAACAGATTTCAACAAGGTTTTTACCCAACAAGTATATATTTATACACCTTACATAGCTTGCTCTTAGCCAATGCAATTTAAGAAACGAAATCTGTAAACAAAAAAAATCACCTCCAAAGAAATAAATTTAAATGTTTATGACAGTTATTTTGCTTGAAATTAGATATTCGTATGAGACGCTTTAATTTAGAAGTTTGCTATTTACTTTTTGTTACCATATTATGGAAACAGTCATTTATATTCATTACATTTTTTGCCTCAAAATGAGGCAATGATAACTGATCATGTGCACTGTGACATAACTACGTTTTCGAGTCAAACCACTCCCATTTAGAGAAGAGTTTCCGGATGTGACCTCGGATCAAAGCCAGAATTCCTTGGCCCACGTCCATACTCAGCGGAAAGTATCACAATGTTCCAAATTAATAAATTTAAACACGGATAACAAAGGAATGAATTTAGAACAATACAAAATGTAATGAATATTTAATCTAAATGTAGTCCGTCATCAGACTGAAGATTATAATTGCCAATTTTCAACAGGAGAACATAGACAAAGCGAAATGAAATTAGATCCATGGAAATTGTTATGTTCTCTTGGTCAAAGTCCTACATATTGTTCTCTCTTGCCTGGTTAGTTACTCTATCCATCAGTCTTATTTTCAGTATTCTTGTGAAGCACTACATTTCAAACACTATTATTATTTTCATTCTTCATCACCTACAGTCAACGTTTCGCATCCATATAACACCACACTCCATACGAACATTTTTAGTAATGAGTTACTATTATTCATACTTAAGTAAATTTTTATTTTTTGTGAAAGCCTTCCATGCCTGTGGTATCCTACACTTTATGTCTATTATACTCCTACCATTCCCAGTTATTATGCTGCCCATGCAGGAGAATTCCTTAACTTCCTTCAAAATATTCCTTCCCAATATAACACCCTTTGTTCCACTATTTCCCATACTACATTCTATTTCCTTGTTTTCCCTTCTATCAATCTTCTTGTTCTTCTCTTCGGCATGTATTGAAATATAAATGAAATTGATATCCGTGGATACTTTTATGTTTTACAGGATTACCGTAAGGCGTACCTATTTTATAACAAAATGAATAAACTATAAATATAACGGAATTTTTTTAGATGAATGTCAATTTATGAAACCTTTATAAATAAGAAATATTTTTAATAAAGTTTATTGAAACTTTATACAGGTTGTTCAGTTTATCTAAAGACATTGAAATATCTCAAGAACACACATGAAATCAAAAAATGTTTAAATGAAAAATTATTTTCTCAAAGGGAGACAGCATCTAATAATACGAAACCCGACCCCCACACATTTAACTTTATTTTGTCGATCTGGTGTCTATTTCTTGAGATATCCCTATTTTTCAACGATTTTTTACCCTTTTTGATTTCTCCGATTACAACGCCATCTGTGACCAAAATGACTCAAATCGTAGGTCAAATAGGAGTAATTTGCTCTGGAAAATCCGAATTTGCAATAAAAATGGGAGTTTCCATTTATATTTCTTAACGCTTCCCTTTCCCACCCCCAGATGGTGGGGTCGATTTTGTATATTGCTAACTTTAATGAATGTAAGGTAAAAAAAGTATTTTTTCATTTTAATTATTAACATTTTGTAACGAATATTTGGGGTAATACTTGACTACATCACTATAATTAAATTAGTACTGCTGATTATTTGCCACTGGCAGCTGCAGCTAGTGAGGGTCATGAATTTATTAATAATTTAAATAAGTTATATAACTAAATTAATTATAACGTCCTCTTGTCAGTTTTTATTATATTAAATATTGAGCTGTCAAAAGCTTCATCTCTTATTTAAGACTGCTTCGGGTATAAAAATTTAGCTGTTCATAGAACCTCACTCCATGAAATGCATTTCGGCAGAAGGAGTTATGCAGTGAGGTTCCCCACTTCTCCATCCCCTTCCTTTTATATATTCGAAAAAGGTAATTATAATCAAAACACCTACCTTCACGTAGACTAAATTTAACTGCCTATAGCTTTTCATATTAATTTTATACTTATATTTTGATAAAAATTTACCGGTTTGTATTAGACAATATGAATGGTCTTTTATTACATTCTGTATCTATCATAAACCTGCTATTATTCTGTATTCTTTTCAGAACAGAAATAATGTATGAAATAACACGTAATATTGTTACAATCGTCTACTGTAATACTATTATATTTTCTGGAAATAGTTACTTTTTAATCACTATAATAAAATAATTCATTAGCAATTAAATACTACTAACTACTACAGTTTACATTTCATATACTCAGATGTTTAAATAAACAGTTCTTAAATTTATTAAGTCGTACATTCTCCAATTTATATTGGCAACTCGTTAAATTCTTTTATGCCTTTAATAAATATACCATTTTGTTTTAAATCTAACCTAGCTCTAGTTATGTCTAATTCTACTTTATTTCTAACATTGTATGTGTTTCCAGCGTACTTATAAGCTAAATAATTATCATAATCGGACGTTAACAAATTATTGATACATTTGTACAAAAATATTATGATATGATGATTTAAAAAGTTATTGACACAAAGCCAATTCCCTTCTTTTAACATCGCTGTGACACAAAAATTTTTATTCTTACATAAGATAATTCTTGATGCCCTATTTTGCAACTTTTTAAGTCTGTCCATACATTTATTAGATTTCCCATACAACATAGTACATCAATAATTGTTTATTATACCTGTTTCTTGACAAGTAGTAGTTTTCAGCATTTTAAATAATGAATAAAGAAAGTAACTTTATTTTCTACTGTCTCATATTCTGAAATAACTTCAGTTTAAAATAAAAAATAAATATGTTTGGGTTACTACCGAAACAGCCGTTTTAGTAGAAGCTCTATGGGTGATTTATTCGGATATCACCGTCAGGTCTTCATGTTTACCGTTGCAAATCGACCCGAAATTGGCTAGTGGGTGTGCGATAGACACTGTTTTGGCAGGATCCGCATTTAAGGGAATGTTTGTTGTTGACGATTGCTTTGGAATAATTCAACCACGTGTTATACCAGTCATTGGCAGATTTGTTTGCATGCGTTTTGTTTGCTTCTGGTTATTGCAAACTCGAATCACCTTTATGGAGAATAGCGTTGGTAGATATTTAGTATAACATTAAGAAATAGCTATACTGTAACTGAAAGAACTAATTATTTCACTAGAACAAAGTGCGCCAACTTACATCTTGACGATTTAACGTTAAAATTATGAAATTATAAATCGGACATGGACAATACTTCGGGAATTTCATTCAGTACAGTAAAATTGGATACACACACTGCAAAAGAAAGTCTCTTTAAGAAAATATATTTTTATACTTGTGGAAAGTACATACAGAACGATATTTCAGAAACTTACGACAAGCGTAACTAAAAGAAACTACTGAAGCATCGCTTTAAATTCTGATCAAAAGGCGTTCGCACAGTAAAGCATGGGTTTCCAAACGCCTACAACAACTCTGGACAAAATTGCACAAATGAACGATATCATGTAACTGATTTAATCAGTGATCGGTCGTTTCCGGCCAGCTCTTCCTCGATATTGTAATTGATGTAGTACTGATCAATCACATTACCTCTTACTTACGACGGGCGCAAAATTCTTAGATGTACAAGTAGAGATTGAACCCAGGTAATGGAAACAATATGACTAATAATATAGTTTCTATTATATCAAAATTTTTAGTTTACCTGACATTTAAATAAATATTAAATGGTTTACAACAGCCTTTTTGTCAGTCTTTATTTTATTTAAATAATGAACTATACTACGTTTCGTCTTTTATTTGAAACTTTTTCAGGTATAAAAATTTTAGCTCCTCATGGACCTCACTCCATGAAATTTTGTATCTGAAGAATTCTCAAATGGGATACGAAACGTAGTATAGTTCATTATTTACAATAAATAAAACTGACAAAGAGGTTGTTATGTCTAATTTAAAATTAAAATATACCACCAAAGTTAAGTAATTACTTCAGAGTCAAAATAATTAATAAGCGATACCCCTTTACCAAATTAAATATATTTATACATCTAAGTTACTGATCCTCAATTATAGGGTTAAAGAAGACTTAATGAACTTCATTGAGAGTATTATACCAAGTGAAATTTGACGGCGCTTAATAGTCTTCTCAAAATTTTCGCGTGAAATATTAGTATGAAAACCAGGAATTATAACGAACTGCACTATTAACGATCGTTAAAATTAAACATTTACAAAATATGTAAATTCCACAAAATCGTAGTTACTAATTTATGTAATATTTAAATGAATATATAATATTTAAGTATATTTAAAAATCCTCCGAAACCCTGTTGTTGATTTGCTATTTAATAACAGCGTACATAATTTTACTAATAAAGTAAACAGAAGTGATCAAGTCAACATATTATAACTAAGATAATTTTTATTGCGTTTATTCACCTATTAATATAATTTTGAAAATAGATTATTAAACGTCAGTTACATACTATACCTATTAAAGAGACCGACTTTTAAAAAATATAATCGATACAAGTTAATATTACAATTCAAAATAATTCGCCTTAAAACGGGTACTTTAAAAGGATTTAACAATAATAATTTCAATATTGTATTATATCTTCTCATACTGTATATATTTATAAAATAATTCTTTCCCCAAATGAAAAAAAAATGAGGAAAAACGAAGACATGAAATATAATGAAACAAGAACGAACTGGTTATAATCATAAATTATAAAAAATGTAAATATACTATTCAGGAGAATGTCATTTATACAATCCAGAGAAGGATGTGACATAACATACAAAGCACATGACACTTTGATGGAAAATTGAAAAGCTTGGGCACTTTTCAAAATTAAAATTGTGGGTGTGTGGATTCTCTTACTGTAACTCAGTTGATGCTTATGTTCTGAAGTATACTTTTACATGCCGGAGACTTATTGAGGATTAAAATAATACTTTTAATTATGTACTTTAAACTCAAAATCGATTGTTTACCAACGAATTTCAATACCAACATCAAATATAAACACGTCCCGAGTAAGTCAATTATAGCATATTATTCACCAACATAATGAAATTAATAGGGCTGATATTAATTAACTTAATGGAATATTAATAATAAGCTTTTATAATAGAAAAAGAAAACAATTTACTTTATCCTAAACAAATTTACATCAATATTACAATTTCGATATTTTCAACCTTTAAGCAGGCAATTCTTTATTAATTAACACTACATGTATATTTACAAAAAAATATACAAATAAATTCTTTAATACTAACAATTCTCTATTTCTAAACTCAGGGTCGTATGTTATGGACCTTCTCATATATTAGACTATTACCACACAAAATCTACTCGGACCTAGCAGTATAGGAAATCAGCTAAAACTTACAGGGGTAATTACCGTATCGTCATAATAGACTATCCAGCGTCTTCCTTGTTGCAATTTCCACCTAATTTGGGTCGTGCTCAATCCAAATCAGAACCACAGCCGCAATTCTTCCTAGTTCAGAAAGAATTTTCGTTTATTCTCGTCTGTTTGGACTACCTGTCCGATAATGTCGATTATCTATCCAGCAATCTCCCAAGTAATCTGTGTGTTGCCTAAAGTCCAATCATTTGCCCAGCAATCTCTCTCGAAATCTCCACCCAAATTCTCTCTGCAAGCCCTACTTCTTTAGTTCATATCAAGAAGGTGGCAGGGATGGATATTAACCAATAACATTCACTGTTACACTTCTCTGGGAGTAACAGTTTTCCCCCTCCCCCCCAAGGTTTCTGGGGAAAAACATCACCCGATGCCACCAAATCTCACCATAGTTGGGAAACACCCCAGGCGTGCCGTGATGTCTGAATTTTATTGCCCCTGGCTCAAATACTGTCTCCTTTCTTTTGACTCCGGACACAATATCTTCCTGCAACTAATAATTTCATCTGGACGGGATCCGTGTGCACATGGTACTTTGATTATTAAATATAATAAAAATATATTCTGAGCAATGTTTTATTTTCACTACAATCAACTTGGAAATCTGAGTTTGATATATTTTGATTTCAGATTTGAAAAATATATTAACACCTAACGATTTAGAAAATTATACAATAAAGTAATTGTCTCCAATTAATATAATTTATTATAAGTTTTCGTTTTTATGTAAGGTATTTTTTCGCCAAGCTATTTGTTTTTCAGATATACATAACTTTATTTAATAAAACTTAAGTGGTAGGGACACCTATGTAGACATTCTTCTCGCTGTAAAATTCATTGACTCTGAGTGAAAACCGTATTGTGATTAACCATTTTGTATGCTTTTTTAAACTGTAAATAATTTACTAACAGTCAGGAACGGTGAAATTGTTAAATTTAAATTACGTCGTCGAAAGAACATGTAAACACGATAATCATTTGTCAGATTTAATCAATTAATGGAATGACTTCAAAGCATTGGGGAGTAGGAATGAGGAAATTCTAACCGATCTTAGGATAAGGCGTAAAGATTCACTGTGCACGTTGGTTAAGTGGGAGGGTTTATCTGGCAAGGTTCGGGGCACAATGATAGCATCTTGATACAGCTAGCTGGACCACAGCTTCCAAGGCTCAGCTATCATCTATCTTCCACGTCAGGCCTAGCTGCAGACCACGAGTTTCTTATATATAATGCCTCTGATCATATATCACATTATTACCTTCATAAATATTTCATTCTCTCTTGGCGTTTATCTTCCCGTTGCCTATCTCTTATTTCTGGATGAATAATTATATTCGCTCGGGCATACGTGGCAGAGCTCTGAATAGTATTCAAGTGTAAAAGCTCCGTTGCCAGACCCTTGTTAATGTTGTATATGAGTAATGGTTAAAGGGTGAACAATTTCGTCGTATTCTCTTCGTTTAACAATTTACCCTTCGTAATTCGTGCAAAATAAAATACTTCTATAGAACTAATTCTTATCAATTTCTCTGATCTGTTATCGAAATTCTAAGGTTTTATCAGTTTTCGGTGAAAATATAAAAAAAGTTAATTAAACGTTTTTGGTAATCAATACTAAAAGTAATTTTTGTCTCCTTGTTGCCGTTTCGGAAACGGCTGAGCGAATCGCCTCCGTTTCTGTTTAAGCAGTTCTCCAACTGATAGATATATTTTAATAATTCCATTACGCTTCAGTTGAAGGTAAAGGATAATTCACAGATTCAATTAAAAATAGTTACTAAAACTATAGTACGATATCAAAGAGGAGCCATTTTTCTGTACAATATAACTACAAAAACAGTACAATAATTACAAATGGTTAAAACGTCATAAATGCAATTAAATCACTATAAGTAAAATAGTGAGCTTCATCTGAATTAATTTGAACGAATAAACTGACCATAAGTCAAAAATAGAAATAAAATTCAAAATCAAATACAATAAATTTCGTCCCCAACTTTCGAGACCTATTTACAGGCTTCTACAAATAAAATTGAAAAATTAAATATAGATAAATGCGCAGGGTCAAACTTCAAAAAAATAATAAATATTGTGAAATGCGGTAACTTACATAATTTGCAACTAAAATACTTAATTACTATTACTGCTACTGTAACATCCAGCACCAAAATTAGGGAAAACAAACACAATATAAATCACAAACTTTTATTATACATAAAAACGAAATTAATCACAATAATAGTGACATGTATATCGAATTTAAAATTTGCCCTTACCTAATTACAAAACGACACAAAAAAATTCAGATAACAACACAGTTTAATAATTACAGAGTAAGTTTACAACTATATTGGTACTCGGCGTTGCCCGGGAATTTCTTTGAATCAGACCGGTACAGTATTTAGAAGGTAAATTATCTCTCGATCAGCACGTGATTAAATCAATATGCAAAGCTCAAACACTTGTGTCTTGGTCTGAAGAAGCATGTGTGCCAAGTTTGTTATAAATTTCTCCACGCGTTTATGTTTAAGCGGGAAATTCGTTTCACCACCTCCCACCCCGAGTCCTAGGGGGTGATTTACTACTAAATCGGTGTGTTTAATTTCAAAATTAAACTCAGCGACTTCCCAAATCACGGAATAGACACAATTCCAGGTTATATTCTATTTTACTTCATAAAATACGCCTCAAGCACCGCCCCTGTCTTGTGGTTGAAACTGTACGCAAACAACATCGAGAAAAGCAGTATTAGTTTCAGTGACCCCGAAAATCGTTTATTTGACGCAAATATTGGCTGTTTTGCATATTTAAATATTTCAACCCAGTTTAAATTCCTCTCGGGTTTCCAAGCCTGTTGATCGCCTCTCCCAGAGATGATTGCCTTGCCTTACCTAATAGTGTTTGTCTTCGAGTAGCAAGAAACATATCCAAAAATATGAACGAAATTTCTCCACGCATTAAGACGTTACGTGGAACTTTGATATATACCCTTCCACCCCCACTCGTAGTTGCTAAAATGAAGCTTAAACGGCATATTGAATGTCAGAAAAAAATTCAGCGATATCCATAACCCGGGAATCGACACCATACTATGACGTTTTCGCGCTATTTTCATGTATGTGCGCTCCCCTTCCATAGAAATAGAAATATTATCGGGAGAAGCAGAATATATATCACTGGCCAAAAAAATTATTGATTATATCGAAAGATGGCAGATATTACATGTTTTAAAATTTAATATATATATATATATATATAGAAAGAGAGAGAGTAACGCAAAGAGTAAAAGAGACTAATAATCATATCCATGTATACTGTAGTGTACATTCGCACGTTTAATAAATTATTAGGAGAGTTTCTTCATTTTAAGTAATTAAATAAATTTTGCACTTCAGGTGTACCGATGTCGTGGAGAATCAACGTCCATTCCTGTGAGGAGATTATAATACCTCCACGGGGGAGGAGGGGCGTAACCTATAATTTCAAAATATTAACAGGCTCGAATATTTCCCAAGGAAGTGGGAATATCCTTGAGGTTTCGTGTTTTTCTAAATATACGCATTGCCCCGTATTGGAAACGGGTGGAGTGAAGAATGACTTGCCATTGGCCAATTTTGGATCTGGATGAAGAACGGTTCTTAACGGAGGTATCGAGATAAATTGAAAAAGATGAAGCAGTTAGTGATGGTGAAGATTTCAGTCAAGGGGATTTCAGTCGAGACGGGAGACAACCAGTTATCAAAGGGCGCCGCTGCTCACCGTGTTCCAGAATATAACGGAACCGATACTACTGCAATGATTCCTGAGCACCGGTGATAATCTGAGTGCGGTGGTAAAATACCCATAAGACTGAAAATCTATTAAAGTCGTCATTTGAATATCACAATGGTCTCAGCCAAAAGATTAGTGTTCGTAAATACATCGATCAAACTATTTTAACCCACTATTTCCTAAGAAAAATAATCAAATTTGATTTTGTAGTTATATATTGACAATTCAATATGTGTGATCATTTGACAGGGCAAGAAGATAAGTTTTTCTTTTCTCTTAACAAATATTAAAATTCATATTTCACTTTATAAAAACATTACTATACTAACGACAAACAAGTGTCTTCTCTGAGCGGAACAATGTAAAATCTGAACATTCTGGTAAATGCAGCCCGTATTTGACAAAAAAAGAAGCTAATAAATGAAAATATTTGAGACTTTTGGAGGGAAAATATTTACAACTAACAATTGAACGAGGAAAAAGTATTAGTAAAACGTTCCTCCTGTCGTGTTATGTTCAGCATTGTTACCTCGTATCAAAAGAACATGGATGTTGTATTTGTGTTTTCACGTTGTGGAATCCTTACAGTTCAGGCGTTAATAACCACAGGGAATGTAAATGAAAGTAAATCACGCTTACAGTACTCTTGTGGTTATTATTGTTTTATATCTGTGGAGGAAAACTTTTATATAATATGATCACTGAATGTTGAATAATTTCAATATCTCTCACACTGAATCTCCACTCTCTCGTCTTTGTCCTTAATCTCTCCCGAATGCCGTGAACGTCCTTTTTTTTCTCAAAAATTTCCCCCATTCCTGTACATTATTTCAGTAGGTGGTAGTGTAGTAGAGAATCTGGGAGGGACATTCACCCAATCTACTACCGACAGTTGGGAAAGTACAAGACATTTTCGAATGCAAATTCCTGACTAAATATCACTGCTTTAGAATTTTTGAATAGGTTTTTAAATTGTGTTGGTTTTATTACCCTCTCCGTAACTTCTTTCAATCGCCATCAAGCCGGTTCCCTTTAACTTCGTACCGCCAAATTCCGTATTATGTTATCTTTTATCATTATAGTATGCTTTACTCAATTGTGGTATTTACAAGATAGTTTGACGTAAACGTGCTGTGTTTGCAAAGGATTTTCTCCGAGAACGTGAAAATGTGTCCGACTTTGGCCAATGCAGGACTTCCTATTGATGTTGTTCAACACTCCAAAAACCTTGGAAGAATTCAGTAAATGCACAAAGACAAACTTCTGTGGGGTATGAAGCCTCATATAAACCTAGAGTGCAATCTTATATATTTGCACTAGAGAAAACCCATTGTTGTTGTTTTTTTCCCTCAGCAAGAATTTTCTATTTAAAAGATTTTATTGCGCAGACCCCTGTCAGATATTGACTCGGACACAAAAATACAGAGATCCCTGCCAAGGAAACGGAACCTCCGTGCATAGTTATCTTGCAGACTTACGATTGACGCACTGGTCGGGAGTGTTCCGTTTCACAAAGGACTCGACATTCCGCATCAAATCTGGAATTTACGTTCCCTTTGGAGACACTTACTAGCTCACTGCAAACTGTATTAGCTGGAGCTCGAGACGGCAACAGTGGCGTTCCCTCTGAATTTAGTATTCATGTTTCTATTATTACATCATTCTTTTTAACTTGGTCACTTAATATTAATATCTTTTGAAAAACTAAAAATCGATTTACTATCTTCATCGTTTTGATTAAAATAAGTTGGGTGTATAATGTTTCCAAGTCAACACAGTTAACTTGAATTCTGGCGAAAACCCATGTAATAGTGAGATTGTTATGAATGTCTGTATCAACACAATTACCAAAATAAGTTTTATATTTTTTTATATTCTTTTATTATATTAGACACGGATTTAATTGTTTTTAAAACAGCGCACTATAACTGATATGTACAAATATTAATCGGTTTTAACTGTATCAAGCTATCTATTGTTTCATACTATATAATTCAAGTTCTCAGAATGAAAATGGCAATGTTAAAATCTCGAGACTTTGAAGAACATTTTTAGTGATACAAAAAATCATAATATTTTGCTTCATTGTTAAGACGTTGGTTAAATTAAAATTAACTAAGAGTTTTATATCTGTATACTGTATACTAGGTTAAGTATCGTGTGATAGAAGAAACTAAAACCACATGGAACAACAATAACTGTAGTGTACACATGAAAAATTATTTTGTAGTAAATTTTAATATAATAATAATCATATTCCGTAGATCCTGTAAAGAAGCTAATCTTCAAGGATGTGGAATGGGTCAGGGTGTACATTTATTACATTATTTTATTTTATAAAAGATAAATATACTTATAACAAATTTTGGTATTATAAACTATTATAAACTAATTAATTAATTACTCTTCTCCGATTCTTCTATAAATTCCTTTACTGAATTGAAGGAGTGGCTAAGCAAAAATGAGCATAATTCAGTTACCTTGATTATCGGAGAACTGTTTAATTCTGTGCGGCAGTCTGTTGAAGATAGATATCCCTGAACAATGCACACCTTTCTGTGCAATTGACAATGTTTTATTAATACTTATATTTGTTATAAAAAGTTATTATTATCTTTAGGATGCGACGTCTCTGGACGTTGTCCTTAAAGGATCAGTATTATCCTTGTTGTGGAGTTCTGATCGGAATAGAAATACATTAATTAAAATATTGAGTGGAACTATTATTGATTTCTTCTTCAAATCTTTAATTGAAGTATGCCATTTTAATATATGTATATATTTTGAGCTAAACGTATAATTTAAAAACTGTATTCAGTAATTAAGACATTACATAACACTGATCGAAGTAAAACTTTCAGTGGTGACCTCGTGTTAGTTACAATAATTAAATATATTTTCTTCTGTCACATAAATAACTTATAAATAGCTGTTAGCCGAAATAAATTTTGAATTGTCAATGCACCTTAATTGATTGATTAATGATATCCGTTACGAATTACTTTCTTATTTCCTCTTCTTAACACCTTTCCTGTGCGATTGAAATATCCAGATGGAAAGCGTTCACAGAGTTCGTCTCATACAGCCCCCAAGGCATTCCGGAGAGAAATCAAAGTGAGAGTGAAGGAAGTGGATATTGAGAGATATATTACATCTTGCTTCTTCATACTTTCTTCCTCAAGTACTTACCAGCTCCATATTGTTCTCGGGAATTTTCACTTTTATGAAGTGTTTCGAGAAAAGCTTGGAGGACCTCGAATAGCTGTTCCAAGTCAATCAAATTCCATTCAATATTTGCATAGTTTATTATTTCTTCTGTTTTTGCGAATTAATTTTTTCTTCAGTATTTGAAATACCAATTTTTGTGAACCACAATTTTAATTACTGTAGAACTTTACGTTTGGGATCAAATTTGTGTAGCCCATTGTTTGCATTCTTATTAAATGACATGGTGGAACATCGTTTGTTCGCAATATATCAAATAACATTGGAATATATTGTGTGAAACAAAAAAATGAAAATTTATAAATATCTATTTCCAGAACAATGTGTATTGCACTATTGCAAATTAGTGGATTCGCAAACTGAGTAAGCATCGTCGATGTCATTTTAAGTTAATAATACGAACTCGCCACCAATGATACTAAGTTATACCCTAATTTAACAATACGCGAGTGTAGAATAGTCCGTGTGTACAGTACACAATTGATTCGTTGGAAGTGAAAAAATTTGGTTTTGTTTCCTATTCGGAAGAATCACGTCTGCGGCTCAAACATAACAATATTATTTTTGTTTAAAATTCACTGCGAAAGCAAATTATCGAGACCTACGTACGTATATTTAATTTAGGCGCTTCGACTAATGAAAGATTTTCAAAGCGACATTTCGATTTTTGCAAATATTGAAAAGGACCAGCCAGCTCAGCACAGATAGACCAGCGTGTTGAATTAATGAGGGACGCTTGTCAAAACATTTTAAACGGAGCAGCACTCGCTTTGAAGCTGTGACACGTGATACTTTTGCCTCTGTAATAACACGGACGCGCGACGCCCGCCGCCGTTTTACAGAATTTAATTAGATTTTGAGACGTGATAATGCCGCCAGCAGCTGCATACCTTGACAGCGGAGGTTTGTGTGGTATTCGGAAACCACAGAGGTAACTACTGCAGTCCAGAGATTCGCAGGTTTCGTCCTGGCTGGGGATGAAACGAACGCCTCCAGGGGTAGCGCTAAACGCGGCGCGCATCAATAATACACCAGCGCATTGTCATGCTATCGGAAGCGGCGAGTAGTGAGCCTAATACAATTACGAGGGTGTAAAGTGTAAAATACTTCATCTTTCGGAAACAATTCTAATCCTAGTATATTTACCATCCACTCAAAAATTTCAATTTGAAGCATCAACTGCACAGCCGTTACACAATTTGACGAGGGTCTTAGATCATGTTTGATGCACAACATACGCGGCAATGAACTACCGAATTATTCGATGCATATAAGCGATAATAATGATCGTTGCATTAAAGAAGATGGGGAAAATTATCCATGATCATGTGCAAAAAATTAACTGACCCGGGAAGTCTTCAACTGTTTAAGATTAAATTTATTGTGTGTAATTACTAGTGTCTTCCAGTGTTGCTCATAATCAACTCTGTAAAAATTAAACAATATTGTAATGTTTGCGCCGCAGACCTGATTAATCCGAATAGGAAACAAAACCAAATTCAAAAATCATGATTGTTGAATTGCAAACAATTTATACAATTATACGTCAGGTAGAGTCAAAATGTAACCTTAAATATATATAAATAAAAATTCCCCTTGGGGGAAGCTGTAAAGGATTTTTTCAAAGAAAATAGGAAACCCGAAAAACCTTTCGACCATGATAGATGAAGAGGCGATCCTCAGCAATCCTCTTCATGTGGAGACTACTGACGGATGATAATCCTGCCTAGAAAATGAAGATCAGGAAAAGATCAGGGAAGATAGCGAAAAAGAAGATGCAAATAACATTCCAGTAGAAATTTTTTAACGAATCCGAGGTAAAAGTTATAATTAAAAATATGAAAAATGGAAAAGCACCTGTCCCAGATGGCATGTGCAATGAAGTACTACAAACCATCTAGAACAAACTGGATTCATACCTCAGTAGCTTATCTATCAAATGATTTTTTAGCACAAGGCAGGTTTCCTGCTACATGGAATAAGTCAAAACTCATAATGTTGCTGAAGGACGAGGATAAATATAAAACTAACCCTAAATCTTACAGACCAATTTGTCTTATAATTACTCTAGAAAAAAATTTAGAATACAAAAGAATTACATAATTTAGAGATCTAAAAGGAATTTTCGACAATCATTACGGATTTCGTAAGGTTATATCAACGGATGATGTTATTAATAAAGTTTAACATGCAACCGAACTCTCCAATAAAAAATACGTACTTGTCATCTCAATTAAGATTACCGGTGCTTTTTATAATTTTTGTGCCCCGACCTAATAGCTAGATTAAAGCACTAGAACTGCCCAATATACTAATCAAACTCATAAAAAGTTACTGCAATGGTTGTCGAGTCACGCTGAGCTTCCCGATTAACTCGATTGGTTGCCTGCAGGGATCCGTGCGAGGCTCCATATTTTGGGACCTATGCATGGAGAAATTACCAATAAATCTTTCCGAAACGACTGAGTTCAGGGAGGTAGTGGCTCAGGTTGACGATGTGATCAAGAACTGAGATCAAAGCTAAGCCCATACTTTTCTTGCAGCAAGTTAACTCGTAGTGTAACCAATATAAGCTTGAAATCCGCAGGCACAAAACGGTAAAACGAGATATCTAATATTGAAAGGAACACTCAAGAAGAATCCTGTTATAAAGAAGATCCAAGTCCCTAAGGTATCTAGGTGTGTGGTTGGTTGAGGCCAGAACCCTTCGCCAATACATCGAAGAAGTTAACATGAAAAGTTCTAAAATAATGAAAAAAATCACTAGCATAACAGCAGTCAAATTTCAACTTCCTATGTCTATTTTCAAATTACACCATGAGACTATTCTAACCGCGATAACGGGACATTCTGCGAGCTCGTGGGCACACAGATTGAAACTGACGAACCCTGGTAATAAAATCCTCCAAATTGAGAAGAAAACCTTGATCAGAATATCTGGGCCATACAGTACAACATCGACAGTCCCACTAACAGTTTTGCTGGGTATAGTCCCTCTGGACCTAGAGGTGAGATAAAGAGAAGTTCATTTCTGGATAAAGAGGTATAATCAAGAACAAATCAGGGATTTATTAGGTAGAGAAGCTAGGTACAAGAGGGAAATCTATTAAATTATTCTCGATACCTGATAAAATCGGCGGTTGGAATCTGACACTGGCAGAAGAGTCCATGACCTTCTTCAAGATGTTTGAGAAAGATGAGCCATGTGTCACCTCAAACCAGCAACAGGGTTTATACACTTTCTCTCGGGCCATGGATCATATGGACTGTAGGAAAAAAAGAAACAAGTACATCCAGTGCAAGTTCGAAGAGTTAGCCTCACCTAAATATGTAGTGTTTGTACTCCCTGGATATGATGTAAATCAAGAAGAACGGAATACCTTGAAGGACATTGATCTAAAAGCTCTAATCAGGGGTCCGTATTTAATAACAGTGTTAGAAAATATAACTAACCACTAATCCCGGATTGAGCTAGGAAGATATAATTGCAAATTATTTCTAAAGAAGTCAAAGTAGAATTTCAAACCACCATAAAAAAGAACTACATTGGATACAAAACAAGAAGCAGATTTGATATTGTCTGAACAACGAACAGTGAGGAAGACGGTTGTGCTGCTCCAAACAATCGACATTTCTTTGCGTGAGACACAAATTGTCACATCTCTCTCCTGGGCCGCTAATTCCAGGAACCGGAGAGAAACGTAAGCATCGATCAGTCAACACACAAGCAAAAAAGCCCAACCCTTATACATCAAAGGGGGAGGGGGTATAAGTAGAAAAAATGCACGAGACGAAGCCAGCTTAAACCCTCATCTCCTGGACGACGGATAATGAGGGAAACAAATTACCGAGCTGGAAGTATAACCTGTGCTAGAGAAGTGGAGATGCAGGAAGGGAGGAAACCGTAAAACATTGAAAGGCTGTCTCCTGTCTTTCAAAGAGAAACCTGCGAGACAAGAAAGGGCGAAGGCTGATCTGGTAGATCTTATGCAGGGAGAGCGATCTGCATAATATGCAGTCTGCTCTACAGACTTCCTGCAGGCAGGTTTTTACAATTTTATGTAAAAATTTATAATAAATAAAGCAAACTAAAACTAAAAAATTTGTCAAATAGCTAATCAATGAATAATAATGCAGGAAGCTTCTACAACTTTAGATATATTTCCACACCCTTAACATAGAGCACCCGTTCCTTTTTCCCATTTATATACAACCAATCTAATAATCTTCTCCGGCTGTTTGACCTAACAGCAAATTTCTTTTCATCATTTTTCCCCCATACCCTATTTCCCTCTAATTGTTCTCTAGTTTTTAGTTAGTATTACTGTACCAAAAATAATAGAAGAGTTTTGTAAAACAAATTTGTAAGATAATAACGAAGGTCTGTTACAGATTTACAGTAATACAGCCAAATTATGTACTAAATGATTAATAAAATATTATATAAAATAGTAGTCAGTCCTCAGACTGGTCGTATGCAACCCCAATTTTGATGATTCTTGATGATTAGTCAGCGGTCGTCGGCGTCGATCTCCAAATCCATTACTTCCATAAAATACTGATAATCAGAAAATTTCCTAACTTCGTTTATATAAAAGAGAATAAGGAAACCGTTAATATAAATTACTACATGAAGTTACTGAAATGGAAGGATATCGAATGAAGTATTAAAATTTAAATTAGCTACCTTCATGTCGCAATTAAATTGGTTATCAGAATAATGAAGGATACGGCGAATACCTAGTCTAGACTTTAAAGACTTTATTAATACAACTCTACCTTTAGTAAACGTTTACTAGGCTTGAAATATACCAGCAACTGATATGTATATGCATAAAACGAAGACGAATATTCAATTACTTATTACTCAGATAAGCGAAAGAAGAGAATTGTTTATTTGGAAATATATCGGGACGTTTCATTTTTCTTAGGTGGAGTTCTAGAATTTATATTACAAAATACTATTTGAAAGTTGTAATGTTTACGTTCAATACCAGAAACAAATATCAAGAAGTGTTGCTTGGGCGAGAAAAAGTTAATTAACAATGCGAAAATCATCTATAAACTTTGTAACAAGCTCAAAAATTTATTAGTTAAAGCTATTTATCGCTTAGAGCGTCAGAAAATTATTAAGGAAATTCCGACCTAAACGCCAAGTTAGGAAAGTATTTAGTAACAGAAAAATAAAAACAAGAACTTTGCGAAACTTTCTAACAGCATTCTCCAAATCCGTTAAGACAGGAAAAATAAGCACGTAAAATTTTTTTATAAGATATTCTCTCAGCTAGAAGCAATTATCGGGGATAATTATGATATATGATATAGAGCTGCTTACCTTTCATTTCATGAAAATAATAGACCACATGCTACTGTTCATAAACAATTTTTTACAAGTATAAAAATTTGTTTATTCAGATTTGCACAAGCAATTACTGACTAATTTCTTTCTAAAATTGCGTTTCCTGGGGCTTACAATTAGCAAAGATAACCATTGGATTTCTTATAGTTCAATTCCATTTATTTATTTTTACTGTGGGATACTCACAAGAAAACACTCTGTGTGTCAAGTATGGGAGGACTTCAAGATCATGTTCATAAACATAGAATTTTTCCAGGAAAAATCATCGCCGAAACTAGACACCCACTTTATTGTGTGTTGCTCTGAATTAACTCGGCTGATGGGTATCTGGTGGAAAGCAGACAGTTCAGGATAGTTTCCAAGGGTTTAAGTAAGTTGACATTTATACCGCCACTTGGTGGTGTCACGCGTCACGGTCAATGCGACTCAAATGCAGTATTACATGCAAATTAAAGGTTAAGCAATTAGACCACAATAAAATATACTATAAATTAGTTGTTACAAGATTTTTAGGATTAAGAATAAAATTGATCAGTCCCGCAGAAAGTGACTATTGATTTGTAAGGTTACTTTCTCTTTTAAACTAATGAACACCAATATATCCTCTACCAATATCAGGACATTTGTTCTAAGCGTCACATAAGAGTTATACTTTCAACCTTGGAACTAATTAAGTAGTCTCAGAAATTTTCAATAATTAAATATAACGATATATATATATATACAATCCCTTTCGCCATAGCAAGTTTTGATAATTTGTTGCGCGTGTATTTAGTTTAGAGTAATTTAGTTCACTAAACAGTTTTTTGTGTTTCGGTGGCTGAACGCCAGAAAAATATAGTGAATGCGCGGGGGATCTTAAGGTAGCGGTTCTTCACAAATAAAAAATGGGACAGATGACCAAGTGGGCAGGAGAACAAACGCTTGTACACTGACCTAAGAGAAAGGGGGCGGAAGGGGGAATGATGTGTGTACAGCCTCTCATCCTCAAGTCGCAGACCGAACCTACCCGCGGTGCCCCTGTGTAATCTAATCGGTCACTGCGTAAACGGGGAGCAGCGCGCATCTCTCATGTGCCTTGGTGTCGGGTCCCGCCTGCCATTTCCTGGGTATGTGAAACCTAATAGTAGGGGGCGGACCAGGGTGGCTCGCTGGGAACTACTATCCTTTATGAGCACGGGGGATGGACTAAGACGGGTCGGAGTCATCGCGCGGTGGCTCTAGTAACTGAGTCCATCTCAAGACAGTCATCAAGCCCTCGGGCTAAGGTGTCGAGTACGGAAATTGCTAGCCATACTTAGTTATCCGATGATGAAACTGTCTGGGTGTAATTCCCCTAGTATTGGGTGGTTGCGCAGATCATCCATAGGGGATAGCTGTTAGCTTCCTCTTCCTAAAAGGGTGCGTATGGCCTCGGAAACCAGGTGCTGCAATCCGGAGGAAGAGGGAAGCTTCAAATGCTAGTCGTAAAGTGGTACTCTCCTTCATCAGGGTGCAGCCACACGCCTTTATCAAGGGAAAAGGCTACACTTGACTAGAAGTGCCAGCGCTACCGTTAAGGTTGAACCCGACCAGTCGTAGGCGAGTACTCGTTTCCATCGGGGTTATGCTTCAGACCCTTATGGGAGAAAGAGGGGCTCTGGGCTGGCTTAAAGCGTGGCACGAGGTTTACCTGAGCCTTCAGCGAAAAATACAGGTAGACAGGGGTTTGCTTTAGCCCAGCTGTCGCTCTACTGGGCGGCAGCCCTGCTCACAATTGGGTTGGACTCTGTCGGGCAGTTGTATGCGCTCCAAAACCCATGGTGGCGGTGCTAGCAAGTCGGTGCCTGGGTATGTGTAACCTAAGAGTAGGGGGCGGACCAGGACCGGCAATTGAAGCCACCAGCCCTTGGGTAAGGCAGCGGCCCCGGGGGCACTCTCGCCGTTGCGGGTCAAAAACTCGGGTGTGGGAGCCGTACGCAACTTGAGCAACATAATCCGCAACTCGCGAGCCGGTCGGGTGGAGGAGCAATCCCCGGCTAACTCCACTCGGACGGATTTCAAAAGATGCATGAGCAGCTTCGGCGAGGAACCCCTCGGGGTTCTGTACGCCAATTTACGCGAATTCACCCTGTAAAGCCAGTTTGGCATACACGGGGTCAGGTGCTGGTCCCATCCAGTTTTCCTGTAATCATAACTACCATTGACCTAAGAGAAAGTTTTTTGGCGCGGAGGAAAAGTAGTCGGGGCAGTCGGGGTGAGAGCGTGGTGGAGTTCACGCCCGGGCTGGGGTCTTTTATCAGGGCACGTACGAGCGGGAGTGAACGTTTACGGCTCCGACCATTTCACGTACGCGACGGAGGAAGGTGTACGAGTGGGAAAGTGTCGGAACTTGTGGACCCTGTCTAATTTACAACCGACTTCGCGGGCCTTCCAAGCAGAGACTGGGGCCGACGATTGGTAATGCAACGCGTTATTAAGTATAGGCGCAATTAATTCAAACTGAGATTTAGACAGTGATTACGCAGACATCGTAAATCCGTCATTTTTCCGGACCAAAATATATCCCACGGTCAACCCGAGATTTTAAGATTTCATAGCTGAGTACCCGGTGGCACAACAAAATGTATTGGTAGGATCGGTCCGCCAAAATTTATTATAAATAAATTTCTATATTCTTTACGCCATAATAAGAATTATTTAACTCCCCTCCTTTATTAAAAAATGGCAAAAAGGACATCCACCATGGCACCCAACAAATTAAGAGAGTATGCTACAGTAAGTGCCTTCACGTTTCATTCTCCGTTCATTTCTATGCCACAATTTCGTTTCGATCAGCCTTCCTGTGTCCCCTGAGAGAAAGAGGAGTAACAGAATTCTTAAAATTTATGATGGAATCAATTCAAGATTAACTAAACGGTTACAACTTTATGTACTCCATTTTTCTATGAACTATTTCTGCTGAGTCTTTGCAACCCACAGATCACTTAAATATTCTCTGCAGGCCCCCTCCTCGTTCACAAATACTGTGGGCGAGACTGCTCCATAATATTATTAATAAAAACAATTAATCATACATTGGTTTTTCAACCGCTAAAGCTAAAACGTAATTCATTCAATCAGTTACCAAAACTTATTAAAAATACATCAAACCGGCTTCAAATTATTAACGATAATTTAAAATTCAAATAGGACAATATTTTAAAATTAAACGGTTATTCGCTTAATAATATGTAAATTAACGTTTTATCTGTAAAAAAGTCACTATACATAAAATATTATTTTCTTTTAATATTCAGCAGCTACTTAATATTAAGTTTCATCTGACGCTATAATAAAACATTTTACGTATAAATTTCACAATCGATATAATGAAGTTTCCTTTCGTCACGTAGTTAATCTTCTGTCAAATATATTCTAATTCAGGCTCGGAACAATTTATAATTTAAAAACATAAATTATGTGGCACAACATTAAAACGTTATTGATTTATAATGACATTTGGTTCCATCATTTCATTGAATCGTTCTTGGAAAATTAAAAAACAATCAGGATTATCAGATATCAAAATTTCCATCAAAAATATTACGGATTACCGCGAAACAACAGTTTTTGCAATTAATTGAATTCAACGTACTTGATAAATAAATATTTTCTTCTCAGAATATGTAATATATACGCATGAAAGGCTCTGGTCAAATAGATTCACTCTAACCTGTAGCACCGGAATTTAAGTTTCAATTTTAAAATGTTGTAGTGAATTTGAAGTGATTACGAAGAAAACTAGTAATTTCCCCAGAGTATTTTCTTGCTGGTTTGAGCAGAGCAGGCATGATTATAAGCCGTACATTGATAATTATTTTCTTAGCTCAGTGGTTTTACTTAATTTCTGATAATAATATTCGTTCCAACTGTAATGGACTCAGATTTTTTTCTCCAGCTTTTACGTAATTATCTCATTTTTATGTTCATGTTTTCAATGTTTATTTTAGCAAACTAATTGCGTTGTTTGACAACGCATTCTGTACATATGTACTCTAATTCTGAGTACTTTAATCTTAATTATTGACATTAATTTAGTCGATAATGCTGTCCTGGAGAAAGAGTTTAATAATGAGGATAAATAGAGGGTAAACCGAGTGTAGTACGGAAAACAGTTATTGATGTGGCTACTTATTTGAAAAAACCAGATAGAATACAAACCAATCCCAACGCAGCCAGGTGAGCAACGCAGTCAATCTGGAGAGAAATACCTGCAAGAGGAAACTCCCACAGTCATTACATTGTCTTCTCCTACAGTATTTAATACGATTGTAATAATATCTAGGTCAAAAGCGCGAGTGTCACCTTTTTTTGAAAATTTATCTTTTCACGATCCATATTTTATTGGCACTCAATTTCATAATAACCACCACGATGACTCAATTGAGCCAAGGCATTTATTCTAACCTTACATAAACACATACAGTATATACAACCCTGCCGCCACATATATATATATACATATAACCATTTTGTTTGACAGTCTACGTGAGGGTTTAACGTATCCTGTTGCAAGTTTCATGTCTTTAGGGTAGGACATTTTTCACCTGAAAATGGAGAATGAAGGAACCTAAATTTTCGACAGATCTACAGAAACCTGCTATGGTGTGATAAACTCGAAACACCAAAATTTCACGGCAATCGGATGAATGGTACAGGAACGCATAAGGAACAAACATTATAAGCCCAAAATGCGAAGCAAACATTGTTCTTTCCATTAGTCCTCGGTTGATAAAGGATACTTCATACATTACAAATAACAACTAATTATAAAAAAATAAAGTACATAATTAATTACAAATAATCTTCAAATAAATAACTAAACTAAAATGAATCTACACGCACACTAAAGAGAACAAACACACGCATAACGAATGGAGTTTTCACTTCTTGGAGCTGCACGACCGGGAATATGGCCTTCCGCAGTAGCTCCAGGAAATGCATAAAACAAACACACAAAAGAGCAGAAAAACTGTACAGAAAGATTAAACTGTTTAGTATGTGATTTCACAAGGCAACACATTCAACACTTTTGCAGGAGCCATAATTTTAATTATTTAGAACGATTAAGAAAACCTTGCACAGAGGAAAACGCGCCATTTAATAGAATAATTTTACTCTGATTCACGAAACGTTTATAGTTAGTCTGGAGGAAGTATAAATTATCCCAGTATTGCTAATACTTGTTTGGTGGAGATAAAGGCGCTGTATGTCCGATCTTAGCGGTGAGCGATTTCTATCCGCGAATTCCTGAAATCCGCCATTCGTTTTACAAATTTTAACATTTCATGAATTAGTTCGAATATATAGATAATTTTAATAAACCATATTGAGACAACTAACTTGGGTTACTTCTCTTAAATTAAGCAACATTTATTAATCGGTTTAAAGGAAATCGAGATAGAGTTTAATTATGAATATATATATATATATATTCATAATTAAACTATATATATATATATATATATAGTAAAGTAGTAAAGTCTAAAATTATCAGGTAAATTCTGGTTACTAATTGGCCACTGAAGAAGGAGATTAATAACGAACACTTAAAATTTAACAAATAATTCAAACGTAATGAACTGAAGTTTTGCTAATAACAAATTCCATATTCCCCCACGTGACTATATATTGATCAGTCATTAGCAAAAGTTCTCCTCGTGTCGACTGTAGCACAGCGTTTGAGCAACGCGCCCATCGCCACAGGGAGTTCCCTTCAGAGGGTGTTATTGATGTACCAATTACGTTGCCATTTGTGTGGAACGCCGTTATGTTTGGACGCTGATTGTACCGTGCTGTGTCCTCACGGCTCGGCAAGCGCTTCTTGAGCCCAACTACTTACTTCGACCCTTTCTCCTCCCCCCCCCCTCCTCCTGCGAAGGCGGCGGGATATTAACCCTCCCATCGCGTTGTCATCTCAGCAAGTCTCCCTAGTGGATATCCCCGCTGTGCTAATTACCTTTCCGTGAACTGCTTACGAGGGATTCGCTCCAGGCACACCACCTGCGCATCGCTTTGTCTCTACTTCTTCTCATGTTTGTTTCAAAGCATAATGATTCCCTGTAGAATTTCTTCATTGTTTGACTATTATTAGCATACATATGATCTTCTTCATCCAGCAATTATTTACTAAAAAGACTCAATTTTCAGTGATAAAAACAGATTTAAAAACCAATGATGAAGGTTTCCTAGAGTTTTAACTGAATCTCTTTTAGCTGAATTACTGATTAGGATTCTTAAATGTTGCTACTTTGCTGGATCACCCTCGCTAGAAGGCAGAGGCGCTGCGGGAGTTTCTCGCAGACGCTTCATCCCAGAGTGACTGTGGGGCTCACCTGATCATGTCGGGGATGCCTCGCACTCTCTCTGGGTATTTTTTAACAAAGTTCTCATATGCCGAGACACCTTCACCTATTTTAGGAGGTATATGTACTGGGGTCAAAGACCTTGGGCATATGGCAAGAGTTGTCCGCTGATCCCATTGGATCAGTCGGCCAATTGCCTCCTGAAACTGGTGGAGACACGGAGAAGGGAATGCTGCGTCCCCACAGCAAACTCGTCTCCCGTCATTCGGAAGGGCGTGAGAATAGTACCCAATGCCCGACCTACCTGATGCAGGTTTTCTAGGGTTTTCCCTGCATCTCTTTAGGTGAAACACCGGGTAGGATCCTTAAACCATAGCCCGGGGGCCCTAGTTAACCCTGGGCTACCTTGCTATACCTTCCGCATCCCCCCTTTTTCAATTCCCTTCCTATGTTATTAAAGGGGAGTTGCCTGTTTCAGGATCACCCTCATGTAGCCTGTTACCCAAAAAAAAAATGGATCACCCTCAGGAAGGGCGCTGCGGGAGTTTTCTCGCTTTCCCTGTATCTCTTTAGGTGAAAAACCGGGTAGGGTCCTTAAACTATAGCCCGGGGGCCCTAGTCAACCCTTGGCTACTTACTATGCCTTCCAAATCCCGATTTTCACTGCCCTTCCTATGCTATTAAAGGGATGTTGCCTGCATAAAAATCACCCTCATGTAGCCTGTTATCCAAAAAAATATCTACCTTCCACATCCATCCCTTTGAATTACTATCGTATGCTATTGAAAGGGAGTAGCTTCTTTAAAAATCACCCTTATGTACCCATGGCCCAGAAAAAAGTGTCATGTAACCTACTTAAAGTATCCGAAGCCATTAAAGGCCACTAAGGTTGGATTTATCTGTAGCATTTACTTCAACTCTTTATAAAAATTTCCCTCTGCGTAAGCGCATAAATTACATTTAATGTCATGTCCACGAAAAAGCATCTTTATTCAAATAATTGTTCAGGATCACATAAATGAAATATACTGAAATCCTTCAATGATAATGGTGATGTGTTAGGTTTGAGGATTAATATCTATATACTTTTAATGGGTAAAACTACGGTGAAGACAGTAAAATAATTGTTTTTAGTCCAAAAATAATTAAAAACATCTGGTACCTCCTGAAACATTGAAAATTTAGTACATCCGTTTTATTGTCGACAGTTTTTTATTACACTATAACCTCGAATAAATCATTTTTCAACATATTGTATTATGTTAAACTTACACTGTAATTTCCTATGAGTTTGGGCCTATACCTACGTTCTAATAAGTTCTGTTATAATTTGTAATTAGACTACGCAGTATAATTGACGGAGAGCTATAATAAAAATAATATGAAATGTGGGAAAAGCCGCGTAGACTATCTGCAATGAGACGAATTTCTAATGATTTTTATGTTGGACTCATTTAATTTTGAATCTCTAGCTTGTGCAACCCACTCACATTCTTGCAATGTTTTCACATAATACTGTCCTTGAGGAAACAAACGTTGGGCGACGTCTACTCTCATTCTCTGGATACCGAAACGATTCCCATTCGAAAATCATTCTACTAGGTGTAAAAAGGATAGTGAAAATTGGAGGGCTATTTTTGTTACTAATTATTATTTAATACAGCCGCTCGATGGACGCCAAATGTAAAACGGATTGTAGAGTGAGTGAAGTTTAATTATTTATTTTTTTAGTACAGGCGCATGTTGATGGAATCCAATTGTAATAAAATAATAGATTGTAGAATGGGGTTTAATTTACTTATGATGATTAAATAATTAATATATTTAATTATTGGGAGACATATTTTCATGGAAAAACAAATACCAATTACAGAAATTAATTTAAAACCAAAGTATATAATTCTATCCATGAAATTTGTAAAGCCAAGAAGAAAACAAAACTAAAATATATGAAAGAGGCAAAACCATACTAAATTTTTACATTAATGAAAATAATTAAAATCACTTCATCTCTGAGGTGAACCATAATAAGCAACATTTCTTTGGTAAATAGGTCTGACAATGGGAACTTGTAAAAATTTTATATCAACGATACAGTAGAAAACACTAGTTGTATTCCCTGGTGGCGGTCAGTTTCGGGTTGACGATTGAATTGACTACGTGAGGATGATTCCGATGCATGGATGACGCCTTAGACCTATAATAATATAAACTTCTACTAAATCTTCTATATCTTCTGAGGTGTCAAGAGGTCCATACTACTTTCGCCAGCAGCAATTTAATAGCGTCTCTCCTTCGAGACTTCTCTCCATTTAACCTCGTATGGCCCAGAATTTACCTCCTCCCTTTCACAATAACCAATCGCCTATAATTTCAAATAGCAACCATTGGTTAGTATTTAAACAATTGCTGTCTATAGAAAAAAAATTAGCTACAGATGTGAATGAGTTTCTTAACATACATTTTTGTATTAGTTGCACGAAGTATATGTTTCAAATCAGCTACGCAAATTTCCGACTTGACGGAAGTAAATTAGTCTTGTATTAGGGACGGATGTCATTTATTTAACAAACTGACACCCATTGTCTGTAAAAGGTCTGTTCCGTATTGTCCGAAGGAGGTCTGTTTCCACTGTCTGAAGGTGGGTGTAACATTGACGACGCAAACACACACAAAAAAAATATGACTCAGGCCTTTAGACTTATTCTCGCACAGTTTTACTACATTAGATATGTTATTTAGTTAAGAATTTCTTTGTCAACTCTCTTTCCATGAGAGAGAACAAAGTTTTATACTGTAAACATAAAACAGAAAATGAGTAAGAATTTTTATATTATTATACATATTACATACTTTAGCAAGTTTTTACTGCTTATTTTATTACCCGAATAAGTGGCAACATGATGGTTGAAACATTGTATTATTTAAAAGAAATTCTAAAAATATGTTTTATATTTTGTCTGTGTCAAATAAATTTAAATGTAGAATATTAGAATATAATGATTGAATCGCAGTATTATTTCTCTCTTTCATCAATCAACTGCTGTCTCGTTATTTGTGTATTTTGAATTTGGTAGATTTTTCTATTGTCAAGTCTGAAAATATTTTCTAGTAAGAACTTCATGTAATTAATTATTTTTGATGTTATAAAAGACGTTGAGTGAAAGTAATTATTAATAACATTACAGTTTCAGCACATGAGAAAAGTTTTAAATCAAAACGTTTATGTTGCAGATCATTTTTAATATATACGTTTTATATGCTAATAAACAGCTTCTGCCATATTAAGTGGGGAAATTGTAGCGGAGTTAGTGGTGACGTCATAGTCGCAATACTTTATTTTCAGATGCCTGTTTAATTACGAGTAGAATTTGAAAAATTCAAATATTTTAAGTGTCTTATAATTATCATTAGTATCGATAAAGTGAAAAAATTATTTTCGAGTTGACGGCACGAGATGATGTCACTGTTTCACATAGTTTCATAATAAGAGTAGCCATTGAAAAATACTTTCTAAAAGTGTCGTTTGAGCCGTGAGTGTTCAAAAACCGACGCGCTCCATGTCAGTTAAGATACATTAAATTAGATTAGTGTAGAATTAAATACTGTACCGGGCTAATACGAGGAAGTCTCCAAGTAATGAACGCGAGACACACAACTAGTAAATATTAATAAATTAGAAATATATAGAATGCCTACATGTAAAAATTATTAACGTACTCCACGTAGTCATCAATTCAAATGCAAAAGTTTGAAAATATAACAAATATTTTTCAACACCCGGAAAGTATTATTTTAACTATCCTCGATTGTGTTATTTAGTTCTCTGTTAGTTCCCACAGTTAGGATTAATTAAAACCTAGGGTCGTTTAACAACCGTTATCGTTTTTAATATAAGTTAACAAAGATTCGATCAGACTTACACGTAGTCATATTTGAACATTTTTGGTTACTTCCAGGAAAAATATGATGAAATGCGAAATTCTACCATTCTTGTATTGTGTATTTTCTTTTGTCAGGTTTCCTTATTGAGTGAGAGTATATTCATCAGCTAAGAAATGTCCCGGCGTTTCTTTTTTTTTCATCAGAAAAGACGAGACTGGGAACAAGCGTGGCGCACTTCGACAGCTCGAAATGTGTGGGATTTGCGGCGATATCCTGGTCGACCAGAGCTTCTCACGGCCCCGGGATAACAGTTCGCGGATGCGTAAACCCCACTTCCTTCCGCCAAGACACATGGCCCTCAGATGCAGTGATAAATGAAATGGGCTGGGATATATATCCTTGCCAAATATTAACGCAAGGGTTCTCAAGATATATTCATTTGACTGTAAATGGATTGCAAAGTAACTTAGATGTACGAGAGACACTACTTGATGAGAAGTAAATCGCAAAGCAGGATAAATCGAGTTCACGTTAATAGCGGTAATTTAATAACGTAAGTAAACATGAAGGGAATGAAAATGAGAGTGAAGTCATTAGTCTTCAAATTTTTAAAAGTGTAATAAAAAATCATATTTGTTACAGTATCTGCCAACAGATTTAGTGTCTCGTACAATACAAATATTAGTAACTAGCTATGCCGGTGCCCTCGTTCGAGGAAATAGCTATTTTTATTTTCCCCTTAAAACAAAACAACAGGTACAGAATCTTGTTAAAGTTTAATTCATTGAATATAGAAAAGTACGGTATCATTTATTTATGATCACTTCAGGGAAAACCTTATAACTCGCAGTTGGTCTTGAACAGGTCCTGCTTTCGCTTTTAAAAATAAGCAATTACTAAATATTAAATTGTACCTGACGTGACAAATAAAACCAATTTATGTATATATGGGAGATCCAAAAACATTAATTATTTTTCAGGGAGTTAGCTCTCTGCAATAAATAGATTCATTACGACGTGAATCCTGCTGCAGCAATATATGGAGTGAGAATAATCCCCCTTACCTGTCTCTCATACTGCCAAAATTACGCTTATAGTAACACAGAAAGTGGTATGAACGGTATAGGAACGCCTAATAGGACTTATAACCCGCAGTGGTTTTCACGCCTCCTTTTGCGCGACAGTTCAATGGATTGATAAATAATTACAATAATATCTTCTGAACTCTGCAAATATTGAAAGGGACATACACGAAAATTTAAGTTAAAATTCCTGATGTTTTAATTGAAATCCGTTAAGCCGATTCGGAGCATTGATTACGAGTACAGGCCATCCTCATCCATTCGATGCACGTATACCAATAAACCTTCCCGTAGAATTAATATTTACATTCAATTATATTAATATTTTCATTAAAATATAAAGATGAATTATGGACGTCTTTTTAAGTAATAACTATTTTTAAACCCTCAAATGTTCGTTGAAATCCGTTGAACCGTATTGGAGCCTATTCGAGACAAGCATACTGACAGTCAGTCATACGCACAGACAAACACTTCAATTTTATTTAATAGAATAGATAAATTGAGAGGAGGGGCACTTTAACCTTAACTATACAGGATCTTATAGTTAGAGGGAAGTTTTGTTGTCGATAGGAGGGAAACTGGTAGAAAGTTATTATCATTACTAAGTAAATTATTTCATCTTACAAACGGGTTATACACACATCAAAAAAGTATTGTAGCCATTCTACTTATTTATCATTTTTACCTTTTACGAGTTTGAATTTTGCTGTATTACATATGCTCAACTTAGCACAAAATACGAGGGATGTTTTTGAAAATATGTTGTTTTAATATTTTGCCACTGCAGCGCTACAGTTACGAATAAGAGTAAACGCGATCATATCTTCATTTTTTTTGGAAGCCTGACGCAGCTGTGAAATTTCCTGACTTGGTGCTTTCTTTTCTTAGAGGATTTATAAATGTTTAAAACGATTGATCGAACCATCAACAGTGAAGTCAGGTCAATGATTCCGTTTTAGAATGCAAGGAATATGTAGCCAGCATATATTCATTGGAAATTGTGTGAGGTGTATTGGGAAGTGATAATGAGGGATAGAATTGTGAGAGAGTGGATTAGACTATTCAACTCTAAAAAATAAATTTAGGGCGTTTTGGTACAGAAAAGATTAATTTCTAACCCATAAATGTCACAATTAACAATGAGACACTACGAAAGCTGCGTTCTACAATATATAATAAATGATCTGTAATGCTTTGTCGTGGTGTAAAGAATTGTCGTTTTCTTCGCTACAACATAGGTCATTTGCCTTGGTGGATGGACGCATTCCATAAGACGCTTGCAATACAGGTAAACAAACCCGGTACTAGTGCAGAAATACTAACGAATACTGACGTTTAAGTGGCCCTACATATTTGGGCGACGACATCTACCACACATCTCCATGGACTCCACGAGTTCAAAAGAAGTCGATTATGTGCAGATTGGCCGCAGACTATCGTTAGCTTCCCTGTTAGATTCTATCCTAACAGCCTTCCTTTAATTTCCTATTTCTTACAGTGTATAATATTGTTTGTAATTATACATATATCTAAAACTACATGTTTGTGTCTGTGATTATTACTTAATCAGACTCAGGCGCACCAACCCACACTACCAAATATTTTGTGTCATGTTTCCATGTTTACAACCCTTATAGATAATTCTTACATCTCATTTTCTTTCTATGTTAGGAACCGTACTATCGATTGTAGAGTTAAGGCCAGATTTACAACTTCGAGAAGCTACTAAGGATCCCTACTTTTCTTGTTTACGGCTCCCTGACGACCTACAATCTAAGGCGAACACGTGACAGTGGAATCATTTTTGATTCACTACAGAACCAGTCAAGATCTGATCTTATCATTTGGTTCTCCCTACAATCCGAATTTCGCACAAAGAGATTTTCATCTATTTCTTCATATGAATAAATTATCGGTGGAAAATATTTCATCAAGTAAATGAAAGAGCAAGTGCAGACTTGGCTTTCATCACAGTCGGCATCTGTCATTGGTGAAGACATACAAAAACGGGGTTTCCGTTATGACAAGTGCTGGAATGATGGCAGTGAGTTTGTGGTGTAAGATTTTTCTCTAACATATATTCCTTTTAATGTGAGTTCTGAACTAATCCAACTGCGCATAGTATTTTGAGTCTATTTGCTTATATCTCTCAATATACAATTTTATGTCTATTTTTTTTAAATTTTCCTTTGATGTAAATTCATGATTTAATCGGATAAAATTTATCTAAATTTTCTATCGTACTCTGCAGCAAAAAATTTCAAATGTCTCGATTATTCTATTTTACACAAAGAATAATTTCATTTTTCTCAAAATTATTACCTGTGCTAATGATTTTATCCTGTTTAAAAATAGGACACAGTACTTTTCAATAAAATATAATTTAGTCGGCCAAAACCGTTTGGCTCCAGGTAATATCATGGATGGAGCGTGATCACTAGATGCACTAAAGCATTTCCGATGGAATGGCATGCCATGCTTACTGGCTGCCTCCACTGACCACACGGCTCACTTTGATCTCTCAGATAAACCCTCTGAGCGACCCACGTACAGTGTTTGCAAAAAGATATACATACATATATGCTCTAGTTATTTATCTTAATAGAAGCTCATGTAAATGGAACTTGAAATTCGTAGGAATAGTTTGTCTTTCGTTAGTATGATTCCAAAATTAGCTTTACGGTTTTCCTCATTAACATATACAATTTCAACATATAACCTACGCACGAACAGTTATTTCATACAATATTTCGAAGTTAAAGTTATCAGAAAGACTAGAACTAAATTTTATATATCCAAATCAGAATATTTCTACATTAAATGAGTTCTATGGACTTTGAAAATACAATGTAATCCCAATGGATGCGATTAGCAGAACGCTTCCTATAATGCGTTATCATTTCATTAACGGACTCTTAAATGTAGATCCTGTAGTGGAAGAGAATATATTTTTCAACTTAAAAAAAGCTAAAAGGCGAAATTTTATTAGCTTTCTTATAGCAATCATGAATCGACGTCGATACTCTTGATGCTTCCGTTTATCTTATAAAAAAGTCTAATATATCTGTAAGATGTCAGACTTCGTTGAAAATTTTTTGCATATACGTGTTACAGACGACATTAAGTACGCAGCGAGTTGATCTTGCATGCGATATACTCGTATTCCCTCAGATGCCGCTTCGTCATTTTCTGGCGCATCACATTAATTACTAATTTTCGATGGTTTCATACGTGTTCTTTTATTTCCTCCCTTGCAGAGTTTCATAGCTCCAATTTCTCGGACCATTTTGAGCTCACTCTGATTAGAGTTCTGTTGTAGGGAACAGTTTCTTTACGCCCACCTGTCTTTCAAATTTACGATGTCTGCCTGATAAATCCGCAATACGTATCGATGATTATTGTATTTTTTTTCATTTCACGGAGATTTACTTACTTTAATATTTAATTAACTCGACTCGTGAATTAGAATTTCCAAAATTAAATTTATAATGAAATAGTTGATACCTCAATTACTGATATAAAATGAATTATACATTATTTACACCATTGTAACTATCTTCTATCAAAATAAATCCAGGAAAAACGAAAATTTTGAATTCTTTATTATCGAGAAATTTGGAACTGAGAGTAATTCAGAGACAACCTATAGTTCGAACCACATACAATGATATGTAATTATTATGGCATTAATTTCTGTGTAACTGGATCTTGGTTTTTTGGGTGAAGCGTTGTCGAGCATCTAATTGAGCGTACGCGTGTTGCGTCTGCGACATTGACTTTCAGTAAAACCATCAACTTTAAGACTGATTCTGTAGATTTTCGAATCAAAATTCTCTTTATATAAAAATATTCATCACGCTTCTTTTCTCATATCATGGAACTGGGCGAGTTGAATGACTTTTTGTTCTTGTCATTCGCGTCCCCGAAAGGATTCATTCAATATCACGAACTTGTCATAGATAGAAAAACTTTGGCAATTCGTCTACACCTTTCCTTGAACTGCAAAATTTCGCTACAGTTCCTACACACTTTTACTTGAATACCAAATAAAATGATAATTTATATTATTCTATAGAAAAATTTATTGTATATTAAAACGTTTCCTTTTGATTTTGGGTTTATTAAATATACGTTTGCCCTAAAGTTTGGGTTGTTTGTGAAATTAAGATCAGGGTTCTACTGAATTTGAACAGCACGTACTCTTGGAATGATAGAAGATTGTAAATAAAAGACACATATGCAAAAGGAGAGATTAGATATAACAAATTTTAAATTCACAATAATTTACAAAATTTTATGTTGTCCAGGAATTTTATTAAATGTTAAACTCTGGCAATTCATCCTCCTTCAATGAAGATGTAGCATTAGACAATAATTATTTGGTGAGAAAAAATTAAAACTAATACAAATATATATATATATATAATGAAATAAGATTTCAGTAAATTTCAAAAATATAATCAAATTAAAAACTGCATTGCTACGTAGTACTATTATATTCCTTGAACAAAACTGATTAGCATGCTATCAAAATTAATTCTTATTTACATTAGCATGCACCAACACCTTTAAATATACAGTTCATGCGATACTTATGTATTCCAATGTTTTAGACAGGTATATAGGACTTAATAACATGCAATGTTAACAAACATTAACTTCATGAATAAATTACTTATTAGTTGTTTGAGATTCAAAGTCGGACTGAAGTTTTAACAGAAGATTAGTACACTTGTAAGAACACTAATACTATCAGTTCTGTCGTCGTTAGTTAAATTCTTACTCCCATGCTCCTTAATTTACAACATCACCACGAAGAATATATTTCACGAAAAATTAACATTCAATAATTATTTACAATTTAAAAATTGGCTTTATTTCACTTTGTTCGTTTTAGCCTCTACTGCGAAATGTGTCCAGCTGCAAACGTAACAATCTCAATGCTGGGAGAATTCTGCTCGTACATGCCAGATTTTCCAGGCCGACAACGAGAAGCTTTAAACGTTGGAAGCGATATGCAGTCGTAAACATGAAATGTGTGAACTTTCATCTGTGTCTTGACAGCACAATATATACTGTTTTATTCAAAACTTCTCGCCTATCCGCCTCCGTTAGATCCCAACAACAGTCCATCTCTTGTCCGCTAAAACAAGAACATTTGAACGTCGAATATCGCTCTAAGAATAAATATGTTTGACAGAAAACAGGCAAAATTAAGAAAACGACACAGTTTCGAAAATTGTGGCTGGTGCTAATCAAAACATATGAATTTTATGTAATTTCTTGTTTAATTGCATATAAAATTGTGTAAAAAAATTTATTGTATATATGTAATATCCATGCTATATTCGAAATGTCGTTGCAACTCGCTACAATGATACGTACAACTGACACCATCGTTTTGAACGATGGCAGTTCTGCAGCTGAAACGTGAGGCAACATCACATTTAAATATACATATAAAAGGGTTAATTTAGATGGGAAACAGATTATTATGATGGAAACAATCGTAAAACATTAAGGGGACGTTAGAATAGTATTAGGTATTTAGATGTTTTCGTCTTTAAATCGTTTTTGACATCTGGAAAGTATACAAAGGCAGAATGAATTAAGCATATGCCAAACTAAATATTTTCAAATCAAGATAACTGAAGACCGTCTATGGCCATTGGACGTACTACATATTTTCCTTTCTAGTTTATGAAATTTCGAAACTCTCCTACTTTGAAGGGTGACTGAAGAGAAATATTGTAATCGATTTGGAAAATCATTTTGTTTGTAACACTTAAGCCACAGCAGCTCATTTTAGTTCTACTCATGAGTGGCAATAGGAAGGTAGGTATTCCAGGAAATTGAACTCTCACAGAAAGCGGCTTCCCTGGAGCTACGCTGTTGTAATTACTCTCCTGATGGAAAGCAGAATTGTCAAGAAGCCACAATACTGTTGCCTGGATTTCTACGGAAACCAATAATTCCATTCACTGAGGGAAACTCGAGTAATAAACGATTTGTAGACAAAAACATGGAAATACTTTCTAAAATTAAAATTTACAAAACATTCCAATACATCAGAGTCACATATTGTTAAATAACGCCGTTAAAAAAGGTGTTTTTAAGAATTAAAAATAATTTCTTAGTTGTCTTCAACTAACCTGTTTTGAGAACACCACATAATGAATAACTGGTAATATTTTATTCCAATAATAAGATTACTAACATACACAACGCTTCTTCAACCATTTCGCAGACGTCCTCAACTGCTCTATAGATTATAAACCATTACTTTTTAATGGGGTACTCACCAATTGGAAACAATATTATTGTTAGATCCAACAACCAAAACATCAAACAAGTTGAGAGCGCCATCAATTTCTAATACAAACTTCATTTTATGAGGTTTATTATGAACAGTATTGAGCAAATTAGGTATTAGATTCTAAGGATAATACGAAAGTTGTCATCTACGTATCAAAATTACCTTAGTTACTTAAAATCTAAAGATAAAATACGTAAAGCTTCTAAATGTATCATATCAATTTCGCAATAAAATGAGAGAGGATTTCCCATGGTGGAACCACCCATTTGGAGATAAAACGAAAAATAAATTAAACTTATAATTGTATTGATAAAGATAAAGTAGTTTTTGTCAGTTTGGAAAAGTTGTTACCTAATTTATTTGTAAAAGTAGTATTATTAATGCCTTAATTAAATAAGGAATTTAAATCTAATGATAATGAAATTGACATTAGGGAATAATAATGTTTCAGTAGTGAAAAATTTTTGAAAACCTGATCTGATAACAAGCAATACTCTTATGACTTATCATTTTTGATTAAGCGACATGCAGCTCCAAATTTTCATTCTTTCTAATTTCTTGATCAGCAAATATTTTTTCGTTTTTAATGTATTACACGTATTATGTTGTCAATTTTTTTTAATTTTTCGATTAATTCACGCCAGCTGAGGTTCCACATCCTGGAACATGTAAGAACTACTGTCTAAATTTATATTAATTTTTATGACTGATGGACTGCTATAATAATTATTTGTTTCCAAAAAACTAACATTAAATGTATGTGGTTTATTTCCCCTTGTTTTGTCCAATTTGATGACAAAGGTGGGGGGAGATCTAAAACAAGCTTTTACTGATATTAAAACATCTTATTTGTCGATAAACTGTTAAAATCAAATAAGAGCTATTGAAAAACATGCCGCACGATTTAAGCGAAATATACTAGAGTTCATAAGAATTTTACATTTACGCCCGATATAAAAAACAACAATTTGTTTGGAAAGGTAGAGGGTTTTTCTTTTTATTCACATCTAATGATGGTATAATTTCTGCTATTTTATGAGTTAACTCTTAAATTTTTAAATTTACAGACAGACTGCACTGAATAAAGGAGTTATTCAAAAGTGGTGATACTCAGCACTCACTATGTTTGACAAATTTCTTGTTGGAGACAATCGGACGGCGATGACATGACAGCAAGACGCCGAAGGGGGTGGGGGCTTCGAGTTACCCGAATCATGCGAAATCCTGAGTATAGTGGATTACCGGATGTTTATTTGAACAGGGCATTAAACCTTCGGTAATTTTGAAGGACGTTTGTCCCTCCTCGTAGTTAGATGACCACCGCGGGCCAATCTTCAAATTTGTTTGGAGTAGGGTGTCATATGACTTCATAGTAGGAGTATGAGAAGAGATGACCTGGACGAAATGGAAAGGAGTTCGTGGGAAAAGGATTTTTGAAGAATGAGGAAATCAGAGAAGACGAAGAAGAGAAAAAGTCAGTCGGGGAATGAATTTTGAAGAAGGAGTGTGAGAGGAATCGATATGAAGTGAGAGAAGGTATGAAATTTTGAAGGAGAAAGGTATCAGCAGACAGTGTGGCCGTTGGACCATGACAGGCTAGAAAATAGAGTCTGGTCGAAACATCAGAGAGAGAGAGAGGGAGGTGAGATTAGTTGGTTGCCAGTGAGAGCGCATTGTAGTTAATCTCTTGAGACAAACTAAGAGAAGGAAAGAAGAGAAGGCAGCGGCACTCAGGCTTGTCAGTCCCAATGCATCAATTATATATATTCATATTCATGACCCAGTATTATGATGAGTTCCTTTTATATCTAAGCTAGATCCCTAAATTTGTAATGTTATAATTTTTAAAATAAATTAATTGTTATAAACGTTAACACAATAAATTTGTACTAATTTAACTATAAAATTATTTTTCCCCAGTTCCCATTATAGTACACATATTTCTTCAGTGTACTTGTTACGTCAAGTATTTAACCTTCGATTTTTAGGTTCGTAGTATGAATAAATAATTTAAAAAATTGACGACTGAGGACTAAAAAATAACTTACTAAATATATGGTCTATAGAATTTAAATAGTATTGAGTAAAGTCAATAATAAATGTAGAATATGTCAATCTTGTTCAATACTTTGTGTAATATCATTTTTGGTGTTTTAATAATTTTAATAAGTCATTTCAGTTTCTTCCTTTATAAACACCAATCACATAAATAGAGGGAAATTTAATGTTTCATGGGGGTTACACGAATAAATTATTAGTACGTTCCTTGGTAGCTCGACCTTCCTATAATTATTCGGTAAATTAAATCTACGCTAAGATGCTTGAGCTGATTGCAACGTGGCCGCATTATTGGCAACTCCGATACAGAAAGTATTTCGTGAGTGAGTGGAGCAAGTTGTCGATATGAATTAACGCTAGGACAGGGACATGTCAGCCAATGACAGCTGGGATTACTGGGGGTTGTAGGATCCCAGCACGTCCCTGCAATTAATACCATGGTTGGCCTGCTCTTCTCCTGGACACAATGCCCCAGGACCGCTGGGTTGAATATTTGCCCACCGAGTGCGTTTGAGCAATATTCTGTTTGGAGTGTTTTGGCTCTTGAAGTGATATACAATTCCAATCAGAGGGCCGCTTGAGGCCACGTGACAGCGGGTGGCAAAACGTAATACTGCCCCGAGCTTAGATTACCATTACGATAGATGGGAATCTGCACACCGCTATATCGCCTTTGGGAGTAATTTATGCTTCCAACAGCACGAGGGAAACGCCGAGGCCACTCTCAGATTATTTTAAAATTGATTTTTGGAAAAACTCGTCGCCGTATTCTATTGAAAACACAAAGGTATTGCGTACGGGAATGAAACTCTCTCAGCCATGTTATTCGCTAATGGCTCCTTACCAAATTTAATAATATTTTCAACAAACATGCATTGTACTTGGTTAATGAGGCTGTTTTCTAATTCAATTATTTAGCCATGTGTTTTTATAGTTTTCCTTCCTCCTCACTGGAGACTTTGATAGTTATCAATAAAAGCATAAGAGCGGAATAATAACGGTCTTAACGCAAATATATAGAGAAGTGAATGGAACGTTTTAAGCCTTAGCTCGCTATCGAAAACGCAGAAAAAATATTGGACATATCGTCTTGTGGACGGAAAACTCAGTTATCAGAACCTATGTCTTAAATAATCTGTTACTCTAATGGAAAAACAATCTGCCACATAGACTACTGTAAATATTTTGTATACATAGCTTATCTGTTACTATCTAAAACCTATTTATATTATATCAAAAATTTGACCGACATGCTCTGGTTGTACCAGTATTTTTAACTCTATTAAAATTTGCTGTGGTTATGTTTTAGGGAAAAGAGGTATCGAAGAAGAGAAATGTTGGTGTATCGAGTAGGGTAGCCGTTAGCAACTGTTAAATAATGTTTAATAGTGTTAAATGTAAAATTTCTTGGATAATTAACTTGATTTCGTAAGTGGATTACTGGATGTTCTCTACAGAACAAGAAGATTATATGTATAGTAACATAAGCCACTACTGCGAATTATTATATTCATTCGGCTGCTCAGCTTTCTTGTCCCTTGTGTTTGTAATTGTCTATCGATTCAATATTCAAATTCTTCAGTTAATTTTTCAAAAGAAAATCCGAAAAAGTGTTTCTAAAAATTTTTAGATTTATTTTTCCAGCAATGAGATTTAATGCATTACTCGGGGCGTTGTCCCAACTTATCACACTTTCCACTATCTGTGTACTCATTTCCGAGGTGATGACAATTTTTTCGAATAACCCACTTTCTATTTTCAACTTCCTCCTTTTGTGACTCGCCGGAAACACATGGTCACGCAAATTCTGGTTAACATTGAAAGAAAATTGCTACCCCTACCACGGGGCATTAAAACGCGATTCTGAATGTATTTTGAAATATGAAATATTGACAGTCGTTCCGGACTAGCGCCAATCAAGAAAAAATAAATATTGTTTAATAAATCAAAGCCATTTCATACTTCACTACTCATCAGAATGAACGATTAAACCTTGCAGAACATTTATTTTCTGTAATGCATTAAAAGTAAGCGAAGTAAGATTATTTTGCGACGCAGTTTTGGCGTGATGTGGCCTCACTTTCCCCTTCGCACGATAGGGGCGAACCTCCTTTTTTTGGTTCAACACAATAAGGTATCCTTCGCGAAAAAAAGGGTCATCCGTCCCTAATTCGTCAAGTCGGAAGGTTTGTGATTAATTTGGAATTGCAACGGAACTAATACGAAACATATTCGAAGTTTACACTCTGAAACTGAAACTTACACTATAATTATATAATACGCTATAATTGTTTAAATGCAAGATAATGGATGATATCTGCTGGAATTAAGTAGGAGGGCATTAAAGCACTACCGAGGAGACGTGTGAGTTGATTTAGAGGCGGAGAAGGAGAAAGTGATGAGAGGCGGGCAAGAGTGAATCTAAGACAGAAAACTACTGGCCACCGAACAGAGAAAATGGAGTCTCTACTATTTTTGGGCCAAGGTGTCCGAGATGCAAGGAGATTCACCACTTCTTGGTAGGAGTCACCGCAAAATTTGGCCCAAGGCGTCCACCAGACAACGAAATCAGCCCCGATGCAGCCAACGAAAGTCAAACAGCACCTGCTTCGAGCCATCATCACAAAGCAGACCACAGCCAAGAAAATGCAGCAGCAGAACTTCGCGGGTAGTGCAAACTATGGTTATAATGCCATAAATTACATTGCTTTTTCGGTTGACCCCACACGGTGACCTTGGTTTTAACAAGTCTCAGTTTAAAATTTACTATTGATATTAATTGGCGTATTTTTTAATCAAATTTTCTTTTTAAAAATTCTATTATTGTTATTAAATTTAGAATTTTAAATCTAATCTTTTAATTTCTATTTAAAACCTTTCATTAATTGATCCCTTTTGTCTAATAAATTATAAACCTTTTTGAAATTTGTCACCCAATTGTGGAGTTCAGTAGTTTATATTAAATATAATAATTCATAAATGAATTAAACTCAACTCCATCCATACTTGTGCTTTACAATTGGCTTCCACCAATTTTGGGGCATACATTATTATATTAAATAATAAGTAAGTAAACCCCTTCCGACACATGTGTTTACATCTGATTAGTTAACAATAAAGTTGAATGAATGATATCACCTCACATTACACTGAAAAAAACTTATTTCCTCGTTCAGGTCAACGGCGAAAGCCTTAATTTCGTATCTTATCATGCTCACTACTGACTATCGAGACAGGGATCCAACTTCATGTCTGGGTAAGTCCCCCACTCAAATAACAGTCCTGTGCACTACAGTGAGGCGTTCGGATATTCGTAGCACCACAGACACGTCATCGGTGGTTAAAGCAACTTCAGCTTCAAAATGTGTCTTGCAAACAAAAAACCAAGTCTGACAATGTGCTTCGAGAAATAAAAACCGTTAATGACTGGGTATTATAATATTTACGAAAGGAAAAGTAAGGATAATAATCAAGAATTTAATGTCTGATGGACACTTCATTTACCAAGCTAGCCTATGCGGGTTGGCAAGACTGTGTATTCAGCCTCCCCTCTGAGGTACGGACGCCTCACCTACTCTTTGAAGTACAGGCATGGTGAGGTTCGTGGTGCTACCACTCATCAAATACGAAAGCTTACAGTGCGCCCTGATTACTTAGCCCAGGGAATTTTATTTTGTTGCAGTATTGCGTGCACCAATAAAAATAAAGAAGTTACGAATGGATGATAAAATAGCAGCTTTGGGTTTGCGATTTACTAGACAATCAGATACTGGAAATGCCAAAGTTAGAAAAAACTGTGACGTTAGGAGTACTGGAGGTGAATGACATTCTTAAAAGAGAATATGAGTCTCCGCTTCGGTCGAGAATCGAAGAATGATTCTCCAGTAATAAGGAGAGGGATAAAAAGGATATACCAAACACTCATTTTTGTAGTAGGGATTCAATTATAATTAAAATTGTTCGTTAATCTTACCTTGATTTTACACATTTCCACGCCAGAAAAAAACGCAAAGTGATTTTAAAGTTTTTAGATAAAATATGACCGATGTTTGTCGTCTAATTCAGTAATTTTTTAATAATTAATGTTCCTCAAAATATAATTTAAGCTAATAACTATATTGTCTTTACATTCATGACACTTGCTGTATTACTTAGTGGCCAGCTTTTCATCGATATGAACGCGCATCAATATCTATATAAATGTTTGTATGTTTGTCTTATATGCGTTCCTATACCGTTCATCCAATTGAGATGAAATTTTTGTTTACTTCAGTGCTCGCTCCAGAAAAAGGATTCTGTCTATCGTTCGAAGATTTAGGTTCCTTCCTTGATTGAAGCCAAAAAAGGTTCCACCTCAAGACATTAAAAAACAGCTCAAGAGATTCGCTCAAAGTTTTAGAAAAACTTCTTTCACCTTTCGCTAGGTGTCGCAAGTAGATACAATGAGACGATGGCTGTAGATCTTTAAACAAAGGAATATAGCCCTCAAATAGCCTATCCGGCGATATGAATATGAGTCTGTAACGCCTGAAGTACGTTTTGTAAATTTATCTAATATTTATGTAGGTAATAATGTTGATAAGTATGTAAAAGTGAAATTAGTCACAGTGCAGGTGATTCAGGCTCATTACATAAAGAAACGCCATTCGCAGATTTTGTATGTATACACATTTTTTCACTCTATCTAGGCTAGAGAAACAGGTCAAATACCTTCTTCTAATAAATATATTTTTATTATGTATATATCAGCCTCTTACAAAATTGGGCGCGACGGGCAAATTTGAAAAAAAATGTGCGCGTGTTCCTTGCGTCTCAGAAAAAAACAGTAATTGCGCGAGACACCACTCCTAAATATATTTTTTGTGAGATTGATAATGTTTCTCCAAATGATATTTCTTTATAATTTTAAAATCATTCACTGTGGGAAGAGAACATGTATAGGGATAGTAGGCAGAAATTACATAAAATAAACAAAAAAACAAACGAGCATCGTGTCGACTCCGGGGTTGTAGAAGTCCCTCTGTTTAGTTATGATATTCAACATCTGTAATAGTTTGCCCAGTTTGAAGAAGGAATAACTGTTATATACTAAGAATGTGATAAAAAGGGAGATTGGTTTTAGATTTCATGGCTCTATTAATGTACTGACATTTCTCTTAATTTGAATAATTCTTAAACTGGGAGTATATTTGACCCTTTTAAGGAATCAGGAGTATTTCACCTACCTTAACGTCTACTAAAAATGTGGGTGAATAAGGTGACTGGTTGAGAGCTGGCACTTTCTTTCGCTAGGTCCTGAATTTAGTCGCTTTTTAATATACTGTAATTATTTACGGTTCCAGTAAGTTTCTTGATGTGGCTAATAAACTTCAAGTCATCGGATGGTTATGATGAAATTTACATACAGTAAACCCTCAGGTTACGGGGGTGATAAGGTAAATTTTCAAAAATGTGACGCTTTCAATGATGGTACAAATCACATGTTAAAAAGATTATATTGTATAATTTAATACAATAACGAATCAATATAAATTAATTCCCGAGTAACGCAGGAATTTGTGGAAATGTCTAGAAAAAAATCAGGTGAAACACATTATTGGACATCATAAAATTATCATCCTGTTTCTACGGAAAATTAAGTTTGAAGAAGAAGTTAAGTATTTAAAATTAATTGTAAGTTACTGGTTGTCATTCATTCAAAAGGGAAAAGTGGAAAAAAACGATGAATATTATGTCAAATAAACCGTAAGATAGTATTTAACGTTAATAAAAAGTGATAGGAGAAGCACAACATAAGCGTCATCCAATACTTTTACTACTGTTAATATACTGTACATACTTTATAAATAAATATTTCGTTATTACAACGATGATGAGAATTGCAATGAATACAACACGGAAAATAATTTATTACAGAACTGTTTCATATTTGTATTACCGTATTATTTTTTAGTCCATGTATTAAAACTTTGTTTGCCTCGTGGAAGAAAATAAAAATGCAATTCATTTGACTTTCTGTGATCTTTAATACTGAAATGAAAAATTTTTAGTAAACAGTTGTTTCGGGTGTACGCTGATTTGAAAACTCAGTATAGTGAAGATATCATATTTCGTGTTTAATTATCTCTTCGTGTTGACACTTTCCATTCATTTTATTAAAATAATAGTAGAGCAAGGCTACAAAGATTTTAAATTTTGTATAATTTTCGTCGGGCATTAAAGAAAATGATATGTCATACAATATTAAACTTCTCTCTTTTGTGGAGACTTTATCTGTGGAAAGGTTCGAGGTACGGCGTCATCACAGCTTCAATGACTGACGTCAACGTTTTTGTCCTCTGCTGTTTGTGTTGCAGTGTCGTCTTCTCTGCGACATTCCCTCTGTCGGTACTTGTTGTGTGGGACTCGTATTACAATCCCTTTTCACCCTTCTCTCACATTGACATTTATTGTCGCTTTTGTACACTTTGCAGAGTTAATTCGCGGAATTTTCGCTCGAGTGTTTGTCGCCTTTGTAGCTTGAGCTTAGGCTTCGTGGCGTTAATTCATGGAATGTTCTCTTTGCGGATATTCTACAATGACTGTTTAACTTGCAAACTTCTTCCGTTATTTCTGAAACGGACCAGGTACTAACGTTGCTCTGCTTACTTTGCTAGTCAGGATTCTCGCTACTACTGAGCTTTGTGCTAATAATGCGTTTTTAATCGTTTAGTGAAATGCTGGCGGTGCCTTTAGACGTTAACTGCAATTTCTTTGCCTTAAGTAAGCAGAAATTTCACAGATTTAAAGTAACTGGTTATTAATGAATGATAATGTATTGTATTATACGTCACCCTCAATCGCCACTTTATTGTAATTGATCAGATGAAAGAATGTTCCGTTTGGTAAAAACAAATAATGAGTCAGACTAAAAATGAGAAGAAAGTGTAACAATTTGCTTATTTTGTAGATACCGGTGGACCTATTCAAATTATGTATATAGCGGGCGTCCGAAAAGTTTCATGACCGGTTTATTAAAAAAGAGGAAAATAAATACGTAAATTTTAATGATTCAAATGTTCCTCGCACTTGAATACAGCGCTCATAACGTTCATATAACCATATTATAACAAAAAAAACACATCTATTCGGATTTTGGTGGTGCGGCATCAAAGGCAAGCTAAGTGAGGGTTACAGACGGGTAATAAAAGTCAGACACAGCGGCGCTATTGGGTCTTTTCCCCACGTCCCCTGATATTCGGCGACAGCCGATGGTAAGGAGGTTAGTTTTTCCCCAAATTCGTTGGTGAGGGGGAAAACGGGAACGGGCAATAATTTTCATTGGATAAGAAATAAGGCAATGGGGAAAAATTATTAAAAACCTCAGCAAAAACGAATTTATACATAACGTTAAGTACAAAGGGAGGAGATGATGGTTTGGTTATTAAAGACATGGAAGTTATGATCGGAGGCTAAGATTTGGCAGTTTAAGATTGGAAATTGCCCTGAACACGGACAATAACAACGGCAGTAAGACGGACCGGAGCAACGAGAATGGGGCACCTGGAAGGTCCAAGAAAGCTGACGTGGTAAATATCTGTGTTTGTAACCTTTTGCTGATGTCCTGGTACTGCCAATTCCATGTGGGATTAGCGTTAAGTATTTCTGTTCTATGAGAAGGAAATTTATTTGTATCATTTTTTATAAATATAAATATAGTGTTATCATAAAATAATTGCTGATTTATAATTTTAAAATGAACAAATTGTAACATTTATGTTAAGTTTAAAGTACGAAGTCCTTCCCGGTGAACGGCATGTATAAATTGAAGAGATAATCAGTGACGTTTCAATGACTGGCACCGCTATTGAATCGTCACTTATTATCTCTTCAACACGGTTGGAAACCCGAGAGCAATTCACTTTATGTTAAGTTGTTAAACATAGAGTAAATTGGTTTTTTATTATAAATGGAATTTCATTATTATAATAACATTTCACTATAATATAATAATATCCCCAAATCATTTCAGTTTGGAGCTGTTAAAAAGTCCTCGATTGGAATAATCTTCCTCTAGTGCGTCATAGTGGTTTGATATCATTATTCAATGTTTTCGGGTGTTCCATTTTCTGAGTAAAATAGAGAGAAAGATAGTTAAGAAACGAACCAGACAGAAGGAATCGGAGAAAAAAAACAACCAAAAAGTAAGGTTTAATGAGAGAATAAAAACGAGATAAAGATATCAGAGAGGAAACCAAACAAACAAGTTAGGTTTATCCCTGCGAAAGTGACGTAGTGAAATGCATAGAAGTAAGAAAGAAATTAGAGATATTACTCCCAAGTTTCGAACAGGAAGGAAACTATTTTCGACATCACGAAGAGAAACGCAATACGAGAGTCCGTGCAGTCATAAGGACGTAGACGTACTAAATTAGGACTACTCTCCTAGAAAAAGTGCTATCCACGTTTATAGCACTGACAAGAATAACATAACGTGACCATTGTGACCAAACTTCAAAACCAGGATATTGACTTGAAAGTCATTTGCAATGACATCTAAAATTTTATTTTGGGCACATAAACAGCCACTCGTCATCAAACTGTGAGCTGACACTTATTATTTCGCTGATTCCTGAACCACGACTCTAGCCGTGTGAGCGGGCGCATTGTTGTACAACAAGAATAAATCTCTATTCTCCTACTGTTGCAGGCGAACCCTCTGTCTAAATCTCCTTGCATAACCGATACATAACATCGAAATAATACAAAAAATTATAGTAGCAACGATGGAAACAAAATACCCGTACGTTGTTTGGTCTTGATGACTATTACCAACATATTCGGCACTTTTTCGTTCGGTCGTGGATCCGTATTGATAACACCAAGTCTCGTCTCCCGTGATGATTTTCTTGCAGAACTGAACTGTCTGCGATTTCCATTTTAATCGTGTATCTGCTAGCGTTCATGCGTTGTTTTTTTATTTTTCGGGACTCAAGATGTGAGGGACAAACTTTAGCAATCTTTCTTCATAAAAACATTTCGGAAAATCTCATCGAAATATATTTGAGGGATATTCAGTTTTTCAGTGATAGTTTGCACGAGATATGACCATGGACTTGTATAAGCTAACGATTTTTCTCAATGTTTTTCCTTCGGACGAACTTAAGGTGGAACGTCCTGATCTCTCATTGTCCAATAGCGACTCCTGTCCTCCCTTGAAACGTTTTAAACACACGAGAAAGACAATTATCACCACCAGCCATTTTCTTGGACTGGAATGTCTCCGTTGCCCTTAAACGTGGAATCATATAACTGCTAAATTCTACAGAGTGATTTCGTGGCAAAACAACGTCGACAAACTATGGTTGCACATCCACTACCTATCGTTGGCTGACTGACTAATTGCACATCTATTGTTTAAAGTTGTGAGAGTAAGGTCTCTGCCCACTAGTACCTCAACCGTACTGACAATATTCTTTGTATAAAATAGTTCAGGCTAACGCCCACTAGGCCAGGCCGTCACCGGCCGGGAGCATCTCGTTCCAGGCCAGACCCGTCAGGTATCTGCAGACGAGAATATTTTGCATGTGTCGGTACGGTCTGAGCATGGCACGGGACGTTACCAAACCGGTTTCTTCTGTAGGAGGCGAACTGTGTTACTACCCCGTTCTGAAACCCGTCCTCCTGGCGTGGAAGAAAGTGTGACGTCACGTATCATACACGCAATGAATATACGAAATATATACCATATTTATTTTCACGCAATATGACGATTTCATTTGTTTACATAAGCGTTGACCTTGTTTGATAGACTAAATTCAGCCCAATTCGAACAAACGAAAGGTTGATGGCAAATATAGAAAAGTTATTTTAAAATACTTCAATTTGTACACACATTTCATGAAATCACAGCATATTTCAAACTCGATATTTTCCGAATACCATAATTAATCCATTTTATTGGTTATAATTGCGAGACATATTTCGGTAATTTACAGATAAATATCATGATGGCATACAGTAACTTTCCATCATTAAGTTAATTGAATATTTTATATAAGTCATGATAGATTATATAAATAAATAAACAAAGTCTGAATATTTTAACAGGCAATAAATGATCTAATTAGTATACTTCAAGTTCTTGTCTATAATACATAACTCACTCTAATATAATATATAACTCTATACATATAAAATTACGCGACATTTTACACAAGAGTTTGAGTTTAGTACAATTCTTTATAGGTTTATGGGTAAAATTATTCTTCAATAAAAACGATTGTTAAATTGTATTGTTAAGCCAGGTTGACATATATTAACTTAACATTATTAATAAATAAATATTTTCTTTACATTAAAACACAGAAAGAAAGAACGACTTAATGTTTTAGCACACAAGTAATAAAATCATATAATTATGATGTTGCAATTTTATGCCCATTATGCATCATAAAATTAAAAATTCTTTACAGTTTTGATATATATATATATATATATATATATATCATAGTCTACGAAACTTTACTCAAGGTATTTAAGTTTATTACAATTCTCTAACGGTTAAAGCCTATAATGTTTTCTAGTATATGTATAAATGTATTATTAGAAAGAAATATCTTTATATTGTAAGAAACTGCAGACACGTCTGTGCTAAAATATCAACAAGATTTTAATTCCTAAAACCTTTGATTAATATACTTAAGAGAAAAGTTCCATTTAATACATTTTAAATGAATCTTGTTTGCTTCCTTAAGGTGTATTTTAGTCTACATTAAGTTTCCAGGATTAATTTTTACCTAACGTAAAGTAAAAGCTTCCATTAATCTGCCAGGGATATTTGAAATCTGTTAAAGTAATGAGATTTTCATACAATCCTGTAAATTCTTGGATCGGTTAAAATACCGTCAGTCCTTTTTACTTCTTAATTAACACAATATCGGAATAGGTTTAAATAATCTATTGATGGCTTAATGGTAAAAAGCTCGTGTTTGCCGATATTTTAGTATTGATATCATTACTTTTCGGGGATAACATATCCCTGCAACGCCGGGCACCCAGCAAGTTAGAAAACATAGGATTGAGAGACCAATTACTTCGGCTCTTTTTGATCTTCATCGAGTGACTACTAAGAATTTTTAAAACAGTTTATTCTCGTAATAATAAACAGTAATATACGTAAACAAAAACGTAAATTCAACCATGAATACTTTTGTATTATATTCCTAGCTGAACCCACACATGCTGCTTTCACTGGCTACATAATTTTTCTATACTCTAATGAATAAACTTTTTCGGGTTTTCTCATACTTCAACTACTACCGCTTTTTTCTGCCTTCTTACAGCACTACGACACAGTATATGAAATTCAGTGATATATTTAATATATTTTATTAATCATTCATAACGTGGTCCTTTCCGTAAATTTTACCTATGTCGTAGAATGCTCTACTGTGGAACTCATTTTTCCTTAAGTTATTCCTAAATTTAAATTTATTTAACATCTGATTGTCGATATAAAATAAATCGTGCATTACAGAGTGCTTAACTCGAAAAAATTAGAATTCCTTAACTTTAAAAATACTTTATAAATTGTAAAAATATGACTTATTAAATCCACTCTATTAATTTAGGAATGTTATTGTTTTATGACATACGTTTATCTGACCTCCTAGTAGTATTCAGTGATGTTAACTTGAATTCCTGGTGCCAGATTTAACACCCTTCACAATGGAGTGTATTATGCTGCATGGTGTTCAATATTTCCGCCAAGGGAAACTTGGAATAACTGGGGCCAACATTTGGTCAACCATAGTTGTCTGCAGCCGAGACGGAAGTAAGGGAGCAGCAGATGTGGCTGGATGCTGGCAAATTAAAGGAAACTGGGACTCCGCAAGTCAGAAATAATTAGGGGCAATATCTGCGAGCAGGCTAATTACCAAACTTCCTCTTTTATGCCAGCAGCCATTATAATGTCTTCTGCAATAAGAGAAATTATTTATTCCAATGTCAGGATTCCTAATTTGATACGACGACTGCGCACGATCGTAAAATTTAATACTCTAGCGTGTAATAAAATAAGGTTTCAAAATGTGTTCATCTGAAGTTGTGAAACTTTCCCACTATACCTAGCATCACGTCATAAAGATTCCTCGCAACTTTCAACTAAAACCAATATGACTGGCGTTGAAATTTAAAAATTAAGGGAGCAATGTCTGCAGGGTACGTTTGGAGCATAACGAAAATGAAAGATACTGTGACGGACCAGCGATCGTCAATGCGTCACATGATTTTTCACCATTTTTCCTATACTTTCTTGGCCAAAGAATAAAAATTTGTTCTCTAAAAATCGAATTTATATCTCTATCAGTATTTACAGTCAATTTTCAATATTTATTGTCAGAGTTATTTTGTAAAGAGATGAAAATTTCTTCTATTTTTTTTCATTTTTTTCATGTTTATCACATATTTATATCTAAAATATTTCTCCAACTTTGTTGTCGCTATAAACGGATGGCCAGAGTTCCAGATAACTTGGTCAATGGCAACTTTATATTTGTTTCACAATGTCGATTTTTCTATGCGAAGAATGAATTCTAATTAGTTTTCTACGAAGTTGATCTTTAATTAATGAGATCTCTCCAGAATCTTTTAACATAGGCTCACCCATTTCCGACTGCAGTGACATAATTTTTTTCTAACGTTATTTTAATTGCCTAACTAACTTTTATACACCAGTCGACGTAGAAAACTATTCTATAATTAACTAATTAATTTCTTTGAATTCTTTTTGTTTTCAGGGCTTTGCATTTTTTAAACATTTAATCATCCCCTCTACTTTTTATCCCCCACCATTTTTCATACGACGAGCTCATTCGTCGAACCGAAAAATGACACTTGATCTCAAAGCGCCGAATTGACGAGACGTATCTGTTTTCGCTCCCGGAATCTACCTCTCAGTTACTCCAATCTAGACTTACAATATTCTCGCCAAATCTGCATATGGTTTGAAGGAGATTTAGGTGTCGGCTTTGCTAGTCGAGTTAAACGCCGAGCACCTGACGTCCATCCACGCGTTACTCGCACGTTAGTTCACACGTACGTACGCTTACATCGAGAACTTCGAGGGTTAGCTGCCTTTGCGACTCATCACCAGACTGTCTGTAATGCAGGCTTACTCTTCGGGGACCTGATTTCGACGACCAGGCTTGAGACTACTCAAGCGATTTATTGGGAAACTCCACCACTACTCAGGTGAAATCACTCCTGAACATTTGATTAACTTAAAATTACTGATCAATTGTGTATTTTTGTGCTCAAGCCTGCGAGTCCTAGACCGGATAGAATTATTCACAGCAATCAGCTGTTCCATATTAGTATATGTAAATATCACCATTTAATTATTGCCTTACAGTTTTTTTTTGTTGGGTTAACAGGCTACATGAGGCTGATCCGGCAACTCCCCTCTAATAGCATAGGAAGGTAATTGAAAATTGGGGATGTGGAAGGTAGAGCAAGGTAGCCAAGGGCCTCCGTGCTATGGTTTAAGGATCCTACCCGGTGTTTCATATGTGTGTTTAGAAAAGATACATCAACTGACAGGCCCGGAAGTTGTGTGTCAACAAATGTGTTTCGACCATATTTGAACTGTTCTGCTCAGATATAAAAAGGTTCGTGGTTCACACAATCTTCACCATCCAGAAAAAAGATAACAGCAGGATTTTTACTTTCAGAAAGCAAAAAATCGAATCAGTGAACTTTGTTCAACGAATGGGGACGAGCCATCATTAAATGGAATTTTGAGGATATAAACATCCTTCAGGGGATTTTAACTCATCCCATTCATGTCTGGGTGAATTCGCAAAATTAACAGACACCTCGTATGACCCTTTCTTTATACATTAGTTGATCTGTTTAATTATTTAATGTTCCTTGTAATTATCAGTTTATAAATTCGCAGAACGTCGTTTCTGAACAAATGAGGAATTTAGGAAGTATTTACCACCAATAACCATTTATCAAAATTCCATAGTAAATCATATTTTATGAAAGCACAATAGCAGATAACTCCCCCTTAATATCATAGGAAAATAATTGAAAAGAGATAAATAGAGGAGAGAGGAAGGCAACGAAGTATTAACATGGGCCCCAGAGCTATAGTTTTAGGATCCTACCAGGAATACCCTTAAAATTGATACAGCGCTATGCCTAGGAAACTAGCATCAGGTATGTCGGACTATTAGGTACTTGTCTAATAGTTTCCAAATGGCGGGACGAAAGATTGCTGTAGGGTCGCAGTATTCCGTACAACGTGATCTCGACCAGCAGAGAGTACGCAGCTGGTCGACTGTTCCAATATGATCTGAATACAGCTCTTACCGTATTTCTAAGGTCCGGAAATCGGGACATGCACCTCTCAACAGTTACCGACGTTACTCGTCTATAAAAACTTCAAAATCCAGAGAAGGAAGGCATCCACGAAGATAGTCCCTATGGACTCGGCTGAGAGACTCACTTGCGACAGTAGATACCAATTTCTGCTGGAAAATGTTGTTGTGTGGTATTTTCTCCTAAAACGGGTCAGATGCAACCCTCCATGATAACCTATACTGCGCAAGCTTTTTCATGTATAGCTACCACAACCCACATTCTCTCTTATCTGCTTAGTGTATTCCATTCTTTCCTTCCTCTTCTGATATTACCCTACACAATTCCCTACTCTGGTAATTTTACAAGATCCCCATGCCTAAAACCAATGTCTATTAATCCATCCCTTCTCTTGGTCAAAGTCCTCTAAATTTTTATTTCTTCCACTATTCTGCTGGAAAATATATTGTGAAAACTAATTTTGCCTGTACAAGAATTATATACAATATGTGTAATAATGCAATGCATGGTCGTAAGATAACGTTATTTGAAAAAATACAGTGGAATAGATAGGCATAAAATTTTAATTCAAGGCTTCTAATAAGTAAGATCAAAGTATAACTTTCATAACGAGAAAGTAGTGAACTAATTTAAATAACACGAATACAACAGGAATAAAATTGATGTGTTATGGTGTTCAGTCCTAAGTCTGGTCTGTTGCAACACTCCATTCTAATCTATCTCGTGTAAGCCTTTTCAATTTCTTATAACAACCAAATCCAACATCCTCCCTCTACTGATTAGCGTATTCCATCCTTAGCCTCCTCTCTTCCGTTCTTACCCCACACACGTCCACGTAATGCGGATTTTACAAGACCCTTACGTCTCAAAATTTGGCCTATTAATCTATCCCTACTCTTGGTCAACGTCATCCATATTGTTCGCTCTTCCCTTATTCTGTTTAGAATTTCCTCGATACTGATTCTGTCCATCCATCTGATTTTCAGTATTCTCCTATAGCACCACATTAAAGGCTTCTGTTCTCTTTCTGCAACTCCTACCGTCCACGTTTCGCACTCATATAACGCCATTCTCCACATGATCAGTTTTGGCAACGATTTTCTAATATTCACACTTACCCGTAAGTAAATTACTCTTTTTGCGGAAGCCTCTTTGCCGGTGCTATCCTACTCTTTATTTCTACTATACTTCTATCATCCCTAGTTATTACGCTTCCCAAGTAGCAGAATTTCTTAATTTCCGTCAAAATATCCCTTTCCAATGTAACACCCTTCTTAATCCAATGTTTCCCATACTACACTCCTACCTTCGTTTTTCCTCTAATAATCCTAATATTGAACTCTTCCTCCAGGACCACGTTCATGACATTTATTATGGTTTCCAAGTCTTCTTCTGACTCCACTAATACTACAGCATCGTCACACAAAACGTAGGGCTTATATTTCTTTTCCTTGCAGTATGATTCATTTTCCATATTCCGTTTTAAGTTTCTTCATTGCCTGTTCTACATATAGCTCAGCATGTGTGACAGACTGCATCGTTTTCTTACTCCCTTCTTGATTTCTTCTTTCTTTTATTGATCTTCAATTCAATTTATTGCTGACTGCCTTCTTTAGAAGTTATGTAAAAGACGTCTTTCTCAATATTTTATTCCTGTGTTCTTGAAATAGGGTGATACAGTTCACATTTCAAACGAATTTTATAAACCTACAAGTGGCACGAATGTAGAATAAAATTATTAGGAGTACAATTTTGAATTCGGAGATTACTCAGTCCATACATTATGTTAAAAATTTACGATCATATCTGTGAATAATTCACACCAATTTAAGTGTTAAATGTAGAGTTAATTATAAATGTAGTAAAATGAATTAAATTGTAAATGTCTAGGTAAAAGAGTTGAAATAAATAAAATTATGGCCCAAAATTACGTAATATTTATTACGTCCTTATTGTGGAATGTTGCAGCGGACTTGAATAAACGTATTTAGTGTTAAAATTGACGGGGGAGAGAGTGAAACTTAGGAAAGCATTCTCGCCATTTCTGGGATGTCCAATGATCCGCGTGGAATTGCTCTCTGAGCCGAATGAACCCATCATGCGGCAACGCTCGCCTAATTATTGGCTTCGTAAGGGTCACAACAAATAGGAAACAATTAGAGCATTCTGCTGTATCCGAACCTCGTCCTCAAGGGAAGGGACCGCCCTTGCCTAAACTCGTTACGCGCTCGGATTTATTAAGCGGAGAAAATTAATAGCCTGTGACTGTATTCGGTAACCGTAAAATTAAACAGGCAGCAAAAGTATTAGCGTTTGTGATGCCCCTGGAGTTCGCTTTTTATGTACGGGTTTTCTCTTATTTATTTGGTAATATATGCCATGCATTTTAGTAGTAATTCAACATAACACACAAATTATCGGAAATTACGGAGTCCAATACCAGAATGCGTATTAATTGATTCATAACTGAAAACCTAAAATGAACCATAAACATTCTATTTATAGGTTATGATTAAGTGCATATTACTTTAACAGCTGTGAATAAGGGCACAGTGGTGAAAATGTTTTCGAGATATTTTTAAAGTAATAGAAACCGCTAAATATCAAATAAAACATGGTTTCAGAGTATTTTTTATTGAGTAACAGGCTACATGACGGGTGCGCTAACAGTTGATATATGCCTGTATTCGCTTCCTCTTCAATTAAAATTGTATAATACAAGGGTCAGAAAATATAAACGCGAATATTTTTAATAATTTTTCTGAAAACGATAGAATATCAATTTTTTAATTTTCTATATAATTTTGTTGTAGTGAGACACATTTTCTCAGTACGTTGAAAGCTTCCTGATTCATCATAAAAAGCTAAAGGTCGAGTCCTTAAAAAATTGAGCAGAGAGAGTTCAATCCCTTCATCGCTATTGAACCTTAGACCACCTATAGGTTTCTTCAACGGTCTAAACAGATTGTAGTCGCACGATGATTAATCTGGGCTCTATGGTGGATGTTCTAGTTAATCATAGTGAATATTCACCAATTTAGTCTGAGCTATGAGTGTCTTGCATTGTTGTGAAGGAGGATGACGCATACGGTATGATTGACAAACGCCGTCCTTTTCTTCGATATGCGGCTTTTGCTTTGTCCATCAGTTGACAGTAATATTCGGAATTCACTGTTCGGCGATCGTGGAAGAACTCAACCAAAAGAATACCTTTGAAATCCCAAAACACGGTGGCAAGAACTTTCCCTGCCTTTATTCGTGCTGCCTCGTGTCTAATCACCAATCTCTGTTCGCCTGTTCCGATTGAGGCGTCTAGTGATGAACACATGTCTCTTACGACTGAGAAAGACTTATCCTTTGACAGAATAACGGGCCAAAACCTGTGGCAAATCTCCAAACGGGTGTTTTTCTGATCAGGAGAAGGAAGCTGAGGAACCCACCTCGCTGAGATCTTTATGAAGCCAAGTTCCTTTCTGATGATGGAATGTGCACTCCCGTGACTTAGACCAATTCAAGAAGCAATTTCGTCAACTGTGAGGTGCCGGTCCACCTCCAAAAGATCCCTTACTGCATTTATGATGCTTTCTGTGATGGAAGTTAGAGGACGCCGATCGTGAGTTTCATTTTCCTCCATTTCCCGGCCTTCAAAAAAGCTGTTGTGCTTCTCTTACATGCGAGTTTTGAAGACAGTGTCATCCCCGAATTATGTTAAAATTTCTGAAGGTCTCACTCCTTCTATCGTCAAAATGTTTATAATGATCCATTGCGCAACGGAAGCAGACCTCTTGCTCATTCCTGCTCTAGTATCGACCGAATGAGACTAACATTGACAGTTGGTGTGTTAGTACAGCGAAGAGACCCAGACGGAATTAGTGTTAAGGAGACTGAGCTCTCCGACTCTTCTGGGCTTGATAAAAAATTCCCGTTTATATTGAACTGGCCCTCGAACATACGAACACACTGCGCTACGTCTTTTTAATGTTTGTTTTGATCATTAAAGATCCTTATCCTCAGAAAGGTTTTGGGTATGTTTCCCGTTACATCTCTGCATTATTATCTATAATACTGTCAATTACCTCCGGGTTTATGCTTATGCTAGTTATTGTTGGTCAATGGTTTATAACAAACTTATTATTGAATATAGTTTATATGAATTGCGGCACACATTTCCGCTTTTATTTAAACTTGCATCGCGAAGCCAGGTAAGCGTGTCTTAAGGTGAACGCTATTTTTATCGCATTGTAACGGACAATGGAGACGAGACGGTCAGTCACTGGGTTTGCAAGCCATTTGTGAACAAAGAGACAGTCCGTGTCAAACCGCGGTTGATGTTTCCCTGAAAACAAAGGAGGAAGCTAAACATACCTACAAATAAAAAGGTTTGTGAACCCCGGAAGCTGGGAAGAACATTTTCAAGAAATAGGAAAGAAGACGACTGATGTGGGGTAGTCCTTACATGGGAGATGGCGGCTAAACCTTAGCTTCAGGACGTCGCAAAATGCGACGGATTGAAAATATTGTAGCGCAGTAAAACCCGCGTCCAAATTTTTATTATAATTTTCGGGAACTTAAATACCAAATATTCCGGAATGACAAAGTCGCTTGTCAGGAAGAAGGGGTTTTTCCGCGCGTCGTCACGGCGGCTCGGAAAAACAACAAAGGGACTGCGACTGATACCTGGACCATAAAGCTCGGACATCCCGTCGCCGTTTCGGAATGTCTTAATCTGCCTGGGAATTTGGTGACCGGGTGGCGTGTGTTCCCCAAATGAAACAAGGGATATGATTGGAGGATATCCATCCCTGCCACCTGAGTGATAGGTGTCGGATAAGTGGGGACAAGGCTTTAAAGAGGCTGGCGGAGACAATTTGAGAGGAGATTGGACAGATTTGGGAGAAAGAGATTGCTGGTGATACAAGGTGGTGGTGAAAGGAGATGGTAGCAGAGTGGTGGAGAGAGGAGATTGGTGAGGTGGCAGCGGCGACCATGCTTTGATCAGTCCAGGAAGCAGGGAAGAAAGGTCTTAGCAACAAGGGAAGGAAGACTTCGTGTTATTGTCGACCGGCCGCTTTAAGTTCCACAACACGGAAATTACAGCGAGACGCCTATGAAACAACTCAGGTTCGTCAACGAACAGATCTGCTACACGTGATCACCCAAACCATTAATACCCTGAGATATTTAATAAAATCCCATTTTTAAATAATTATTTTGAACTTAATATATCTACGCACTACCCATATTAAAAATTATTGTGTTTACAATTAATAAATATATATATTTAAACTCAATTATTAAATTCATTAAATAATATCCCCCCCTCATTTACAATATTTTGAGATTCTTATGAGTGTAAGAGGAGAGACTACGACGATCTGAATATATCACACCTTCATAGAGGTTCTCGACATCACCACTGGCACGATGACCGACGTCGACGCCTAGACGCCCATCCCATTGCTGACTGACGATTAAAATTTGGACACTAGTGAGATCCACCTTTTTTTATCAAAAACATTTTCATACGCATTATCAGACCCAGGTTTAAATAAGTGCTCTCTGCTACTTGGTTCAAATCCCCTAAGAAAAACTTAACTATCCAAAATAAAATAGAAATTTTTTTTGAATATAAATTTGCTTCTGTAAAGTCTGAGTTCTTCACTTGGTTTATGTGGTGCGTCGTTATTGTGGCTTTTGGTGTTTTAATCACCTGACGATGGCAACAAGGACTGCAGAAATGTTTGGTATTTATTTTATCGCTTAGTTTTGTCTGTAATCTTGCTAATTATTTGTGTACTTGTTTTATAATGAATGATAATAAACTTTAAAGTTTTGTTTAGTTAACTATAAATTGTTATTGAATTCAACGCTTCATTTTAATTATAAATTAAAACTCAACGGATAAATAATAAGTTGTAAAGGTTGTCCACTACAGTATATAATATTTACCGTTCATAGCTTATCCAACACCGTCCATTAACAAAGCTGTTTATTTCAAGAGAACCAGTCCGAAGGTCTTATGAATGGCATTTTTATAGTTGGCATTTAGATTTGATTTTTATCGCTGATAGTGTCATCCCTCAATTACTAATATTGAAAAAATAAAAGTATATAAATTACACAACGTAGTTCAAAGGAAAAACTAGTAGATGAAATAAAAACCACACAACTTTTTTGTAATCTTTATAGATCTACCGTGTCTGAGTCCGTCACTTGGTTTTTTTGGTGCGTAATTCTTGTGGCTCGCCTGACGATAGCAACAAGGACTGCAGAAATGTCGTGTGGTATTTATTTTATAACTTAGTTTTGTTTATAATGTGGCTAATTATTTGTGTAATTGGATACAAAAAATGAAAGTAAAATAAGAAACGAAATAACTTGAAGTTTACTCTAAAATAGGAGTGGAGTATACGGCATTTTCACTGAATTAGAAACCATTCTTTTAATTTTAGTAGCAATTTTGGAAACTAGACACGCTTTTTAGAGTGATTTCAAACAATTGTTTTAAAAAACATCTATTTGACTATATGTTGTAATAATCATGGTCATTTCGGTAGGATAAAGGTAGAATGATGTGTCTGTTTTTCTATCACATATTTCAAGCAAGTTTGAATGCATCCTTGCCGCACGATGACACAGTGTCGCATCGTGGACGCGTTGTGGCGAGCGAAATTTTCGGTGGTATGTGTATGTAACGTCATTTGTATCCCTGAATGTGTACCACCAATTTGTCGGTGTAGAGGCCCACCTCTGCGTAAATGTTGTCGGCACAACGTTCTAGTGCGAAGCTGTGTTTATGGAACAGCTGCCGGCAGATGTGGCTCATTGCGGGTGATGGGTAAAGACTGCGTGGTCAGCCTGCAGTCGTATCTTCAATCAAGCTGCTTTTCGGGTTTCGTGCACGGATCGCTGTCAGAACAGCGCACGCCAGCACAAAAAAAGTACACCAAGATTAGAGCTTAACATTCATCCACGAAAACGCCGAGGTTTACCGAATTTGAGTGAGGTTGGATTCAGTAATATTAATAGAAATAATAAAATATTCTAGATATTTCTTAATTTTAATCAGAGAAAGCCTTAAGCAATTTAAATATTAAAGTATGTATTAGCAGTTCTTTTAAAGCACTTAATAAATGTAACTGATTAATCGACTTACGTTGTATTTATCCTAATTTAATTCAAATGGTTCCCCGTTTTATTTGTGTTGGTGAAACACTCGCTCAATAGTGCCCTTAATTCAGTTTTAAAAATACGTTAAACTGTATATATATATATATATATTGTCACCTCCTATTCTTTCATTCGCTGTGAAACAGCGGAAGTGACTATCCCTATGTCCGATTACCAGCCTCGATTGGTCGATCAAACTATGCACCAAAGACTTCCATTTCATAGAGAACGTAAAGGTCCGATTCCTGAAGGCGACACTAGGAGTGTCCAAATACACCCTCTCCAAATTGGCATACGTACTTGCTCAGGAACAGTTCTTAATAGAAGAGCTAAGAACAAAATATGACCTACCCTACACCCCAAACTGGAAGATGGCAATAGAGGAGTGAACAAGAAAACGGGAGGACATCTGACAAGAGTTCTACACGACGGAAGCGGTCACGAACCGGTCTTGGACTGGAACAAACCAGGATCTTCGTCACTTCGTGACATCGATGGCGGTCCACAGCCACAGCCACAGAATATGCAGAAACCGATCGTAACACGAACCAGATGACAACTGTATATGTGACCTATGTGAAAACAACTGTGACAGATACCATATCCTAACATGCCAAAATAGGGAAACTCCAATGATAAAACTTTGCACAAAATAAGTGAACATCAACTTTGCACAAATCATGCTCATTACTATCTTTATTATTGGTGTAACGAAATAAATAGGGCTATTGCCCAAGCTAATTCGCCGGTTCGAGCGTGTGGATTGACGGTAAAGTTCAAAGCGATGAAATAAATAATTCCGCTCTATTAGAACGCCTATACTATACGACCCTTAGTGTAGAGATCTTGAATTTAGTTGTAAGAAAATTTAATATAAAGATTTCTTGTAAATATATAGTGTTTAGATGAAAATAATTGCCAGCTGATAATGTTGAAATGGCAAAATTGTTAAGTTTATGTAACGTTATTAAGTTTAAAGTAAATATATTTTGTTATTATAAATGGAACTTCATTCTTAATATCTGAATATTTCATCATTAAAATAAATAAGATTCCCCCCTATTAATTTTGGTCTATGCATTTCGTAAGAATAAAAAAGCATTCAATAATGTCAGTAGCTTTGCGCAGGCAAATACTCCGAAATCCCTTCTCCTACTGTGCGTGGGGTATGCCATGCTATGATATCCGCTAAAATAACCCATTGCCATTAAATGATCAGCAAAGCTCCTTGGTATGTCCATAATTCAGCATTGGCTGCAAAGAATATACCAACTAGATCGAAACTATTATTGAATTATTAATAATTTAATTGCTTTGTATAACCGTTGAATCCTAAGTATTTAAATATCTTAATCTGTTTAAAACTATTAATATTTTGAATGAAGTATGAAAGTTATTGTCTTGTGCTAGTCTTTTATTTCTGTAAAGATGTCTACGAGATACATACAGGTAGAATTACTCGCTAGTCTTAGGCGTTAAATTGAGAGATCTCAATTTGCATAGGGGTTTCCACACATTATCATCCCTTGAGGAGCTCCAATGGAGGTTCTAGCTTCATTGAGAGAGACATGATAGCGTTTCCCAGCTTATTGGACTGCAAATTGAAGCTGTGCGGCGGCCACCGTGGAGATCATTTACCAAAGTAAGGTGGCATGAAGGAGGGCGCGGGGAGGGGGAGGGGAGATAAAGTCGAGCCATCTGATTGGAGGGCTGAGGTCTGAGAAAGCAATTAGCAGTGGTGAGTGTGTGGGTACCTGCAAGCACACGAGCCAGACAGACGGACGACTCTGCTGCAGCACTGCGGGACAGATCGATAAGGCGGGGCTTTCGACACCCGACTTCTCCAGATGTAATTAAAATGCAAAACGTGTTTAAATTGCGTGTCTTCTCCCCACAGTTCGTGTTGTTGTTTACCTCGTGAGAACTCTTGATATGTGACTCGCAGATGCAAGCAGCAACGCTTCACGACTAACTTAAAATGTTTTGACATTTCAAAAGCATTTGCATTTAGCAAACTTAATCTACGACCTGAGAGTAATTTTGGAGTCGTATTCATTTTAAAAAATTAACTTTGCATAATTAAGTGGTGAAGTTTCTTAAATTCTGATAAAACCTTGGGATAGGTCTATTGTCTTCTATATTCACCTGTAACACTTTATTTAAAACTGAATCATTCTATACAAAACTGTTTACATAAATTAACATTAAATAATTTTTATTGTCTTAAGCATTTTTTTAACTTTTAATATCATTCAACTTATCTCTTTATGGCAATCAAAGCTTTCATAGACTTTACGCAATAGAAACAGAATTCTGAAAATTAATCAAACAAAAAACGTGTAATTTATTGCTATCAGAAGCTCATAATTAATGGAAAATTTTCCTATTGTACTAAAGTTATATTTTTTGACGAAAATACATGTAATTAAATTGAATTTACAAATATTTAGAAAATAAACTTAATTTGTTATAAATTAAATATAAAATAAAAAAGTCCTCATGACCGCGTATATTTAATTATAAATAATGAAAAAATGTAATAACGATACATTTTTTTAATTGGTAATATTTGTTTCTAAATTCTGGTTTGCAATTCAAAATTGGTTCGTCTTTACTTCACCCCTTAATTAATTTGTAAAATTAATTTACACATCTGAGAATAAATGCAGCTATTTGAGTAATTTTATCTCTTGAGTTTTATATTAATTTATTTGTAATATTTATTTTCTCTTAGTCTACCAACAGTTTTATTTTTAATTTCCTTACATAATCATATACAACAAAATATTATTTTTGATTCACTATTAACCTGAGGCCTTTTCCTGTTTCAACATTTTGTTCAATACGAATCTCACATTATCCATACTTCAGTTATTAAATAAAGTTATAACACGTACAATAACACGAAATTTTCAATGCATACAATAATTGAATTACTGATCTGTCTTCTCGATCGGCGGATCGTTTAATTGCTTTCGAAACGATCTCAGTCGTGAAAAAAACAAAGTGACGATGCTTTGACTACGTGGAATGTGAGTTGTGAGGTAATTAATTATAATAATTTTTCTCGAATTATGCTGTGTATTTTTAATACATAACGATACTTCTTTTAAAAACATCATTTATAACTGTTTCAAGAACTAAACGGTGTTATAAGTAAATTATTTTCGTATAAAATAATTCTTTGTTGAGTATTGTATTAAAATTATTTTAATGTACCTACTAGGAGGAATTGAGAACGCGAGTGTGTGGAACATGACAAACTTTAATTAATAATACGGATATGTGCCAGCCTGCTGTGGTGTAGTGGTCAACGTGACCGCCTCACATCACAGAGGTCCCGGGTTGAGAATGATTGCTTGTGATCGTCATGGTCACTAAAACTGGGACTAACACTGAAGTAAATCGCCACACAGACCACGAGACACTCGAAAATAAAACGGAAGGTTAGTCTAGCAGTCGTCTCCATAGATAAAGTCCTTCTATGGGCCGTAGAGTCGAGAAAAAAGGAGGACAAACGTAAAATTAAAGGTTGTAAGTTTAATCTTATTTATTTCTTGAAATATAAATGACAGTATTGGATCATATTATTTTCTTTTCTTCTGTTCGTCCCCGACTGCACTGTCTTTCCACAGCAGTAATTAATATATGTTCCAAACTTATTATGTTGCTGGCGCGGAAAAAAGTCGTCTATTCTGTTTGGTAGCTGTGCTTTCTCATTAAAAGATTTTTCATTTCTCCGTATCCGTGGCTGTAGAAAGCCGTATACGCTGAATATAACAGCGAATTTCTTTTTCTCTTCTTGCGTTGAAAATGTTGTTTCTTTTACAACTATCACGCGCCAAAGAAATACGAACTGAGAGACGAGCTGCTCACGTAAATACGCCCCCGTATTAATTTATTCCAACGTGTGCGGAGCGTTCTAATTTCCATTTCTAAGGAAAATTATTCTCCCTGCCAGGAACATAGACGTTCGACTCACCTACCGCTCGGTGGAAATTTCAACTCGTATTATTTTCATCCTGAGCCGTGCCGACGTCCCGACAAAAGAAAAGATAAAAATCGAGGTTGACTTTAATGACAAGGTCGATTGTTAGCGGCACAAAGGACGCCCCAGCTGCAAGCTGTGTAAAACCAGCAGGCAGAACACGTAGTTTTCTTCTTGTGAATTATTCCTGCCAGTTCTGACGACTCCACCTTTGTGCGGCTCCCCACAATTATGCAAGGGAGGGTGTCTTCATTACTCGGGGGTTAGTGTGCGGAAACCATGTTTACGCTTGTGTTTGCGGCTAACACGGACAGCGCACGTGTGATGCGCCCATTACGGACACAAGAAAGCGCTGTGGGCGAAGCAACAATCAATATTTAGCAGGAGCAACTATCAAACTTAATGTGCAACGGGGTAAACACAGTATATTTCTAAATAAATTATAATATATTAACAGGAAACTAAACACAATTTGAAATGGAATAAAGGACGTGCAGACAGAAATTAAACTCCTTGGTAATCACTCGTAAAACACCTTGAGTACTCAGAGGCTGATACCACTGAATTTTTAGTATTAGAAGATCAGTAGTGATCAGTCCCGGATGGTTTCTGTTTGGTTCACAAGGACAACACAGCACATGGTAAGTGTATGTCGTCAGGTGGACAGTGGCCCTTCTTTCTATTTCATATTCCACTGGGTAAAGCGAGTACGCTGCGTTAATTACATTATCATCCAAATTTACTATTCCTAAAATAAATTATCACAATAAAATTCAAGGACAATTCACTGAAATTTATGTTTACAGAACTAAATAACATTGTAATATTCACAAAGGGAGGTAAAATATAATTAATTGCCGACACAATTGAGCGCCGAAATGTAATATATTAAAAATAAAAGATGGGTAATGTAGAAATCAATCAATAAGATTAAATCAGTCCATATTAAAAACTTGATACAAAGACATTTTACATTAAACATGAAACTTTAACATTCAGGAACAGGTGGGCTTTCTCGAGAATGAAGTGCAGCAGGTACTAAAGAAAAATAACGATAAAAATATTATCATATGTACGCCAAAAGTATTTAAAATGAGCAAGTTTAATATTACAGCAAAATTCCAAGCTTACCACTAGCTGTCTGGCTGCTTTTTTATTCACCCTGTATGGACTGTACCCAATTTGTTATCAGCACGTCTGGTCAAACATATTAAGGATGACGAATTGTATGCACGTGCTAAAATATTACAAAGCCCGTTAAACACATATAAACAAAGAAATCATCAAAATATCACACACAGCTCGCGCTGAATTCTACTGAAGAAATTCTGTTTGTATAGTTAAAACCGTACAGCATATTCGTAAAACGCATCTCGGAAGTATACAACAGTATGTGTCTAATATCGTACTCCATCATAAAATTAGATATATTTGTGTTATTTTTCAACTGAACTACTTACTTTCACATGGTATTAGAAGATTTATTTGTACTGTTTCATACCTAAAAAGTCAATATAATACCTTAAAAAAATATTTTAAACATGTAAAACCATAATAAGTACATGTATTGTTCCGAAAAATGTTTTCCTAACATCGCCCTGTGCGATATTATGAATATTATTTCCAATAACCAAAAAAAAAAGAATATGGCAGGCAAAATAATTTAAAGATAGCTATTTCTTACTATATTTTACTACAAATTCAATTCCGTGTCATTGTGACATTATTAGAACGAAGAGAGGTTGTACAGTATAATATTTAGTTTACATACCAATAGAAATTAGCTGTTTTGCCAGAATCATATATATAGATTTTATAAATAGTAGCTCCAGAACATTGTTCATGACGCCAAAAGCGACATTTACAACAAATTATCTATTTTCTCCAAGTTTGTCAGTTGAGTAAAGCTGGTTGCAGCAAACACTCGCAATTGTTTCCGCTGTCTTCGCCGTCAGTAGACACTAATTATAATAAGATTTTATTGTCATTAGGCCAGTACAGCAATAGACAACGTCATTAGATTTATTGACACAAAGTATATACTATTAACAGTTTCTACATAATTATCCGTCAACGCTTGATCAAGTACCTCTTCTGATGAGAATAACTCATTTTGCTTTCCTTCATTCCAATACACTCCTTGTCAGGTATAGCGTTTTGTTTCTTTTCTCGTTTAGCGTCAGGCCTATTATTTTTGGCACGGCAGTTATAGCATTCCTCAGATTTTTGGGGAAAAAAATTTCCCACATTAGCAAGATCTTTGCCAAGTTCTACTTTGAATGGAGGAATACTTGTCAGAACTGTTGCTGAGAAACTTGGTCGTCCTATTTCGTTCACTTCAACCTTTTTATCGTTCACTTGGGGCAAAGGGCGTATATCCGTCGGGAAAACTTTCTAGCTTGGAATTCCATTTGTTTGCAATCGTTAGCCGTCAATCCATAAAATCTGGCCTCTATATCCAGGCAGTATTTTACAAGAAATTGCTCCAGCTCACCGTCAACAACAGACTTCCTACCAAGTTTAGTTGTAACTAATTTATTTATGCCAAGTTCCCCAGAATTAACTTTATCTTTCGGCGTTGATTTGGGAACGTAAAAATGTTTGGGCGCACGTCCCAGACCCATAACCTTATTCCGCACAGAAGTTATAGCTCTCCTCAGTCCAATTCTTTCTCTTCTTTGGTGGCATCTGCAACAATTAATCCGGTGTTGCGTGTTCCTCAGTGTGTGCTTGTTTGTGTTTCCCAGTGTGTGTGAGTGACATCGAGTGTCCGTGTTGTGTTTATATTGACTTTTGTCTATATACATTTTCTTTTACTAATTTATTTTAAGTTTATTTGTCTTTAATTATTTACTTTATTTTGTTCATTTTTAATTTTTAATGTATGACGTATCCTATTTCCTCAATCGAGGATTAATGGAAACAACAATAAATCTAAATCCCCAATAAAGAAAAGAAGTGTTTAAAATGAATAAAACAGAACAGTGTGTGTAATATCTCACAGCCGATATTAGGGCTACAGTAGGCGTGTGATATTAGGAACAACATGACTTTCCAATATGGCTGACTACCGACTAAATTATTAATAGACAGAACATTACAGCTATATCTACTTAAACTGCATGATCACATAACTGTGATTACGTTGTAATGAATAAGAATATACTTACCTTTGAGAAGATTCATGAGTGTGTGATGAAGACATTTAAAAATTTCCACAAGCTAAACGCAACTGCTCATCTAACCAACGCTCTCACAGGCCTGTCAGGGTGACGTAAGACACTATATGAGCGGCTTTTCACTAAAGATCAGCACCTAATTGCCTAATTGGCGAGATCATGAGGGGTGCGATATTAAGCTAAGATGGGGTAATAGGTATAATTCCCCTAGATGTTCCAGTGGGAATATAGAGTTTGGATAATGGTACTGAAATGGTGCTTTGTTGAATCGGATAAAAGAGAACAGTAATTGCAAGCAAGCAAAGACAAATATGAATTCTGTAGAAGTTTAATGTAATAAAATAGTAAAAGTTTACAGAGGATAATGAATTAAAGATGTGCAAGCATGGCTTTTTTTGGTCAATTAATAACTGAATTCTACTACTACGATTAAAATGTAATTTAACTAAAATTATGTATCTAGACTGCAATCAGTTTATGCATACAATATAACGATTGCAACTATATATATATATAATCTGTAGCAATAATCTTTGAACGTCAATACATTATAATGTATATTAAAGATTTTAAATAGCTGGCTGTACTTTTTATAATTAATTTAGTGTGTCCGTACGTGTGACAAACGACAAGTTGTTAATAATTAATTTTTTGGTCGAATGTTTGGATCTATTTCGCGATCGACTTTTAAAGCTCTCCCTATTTACAAGTCGATTGTAATCGCTTTTTGAGCGCCCCTCCCTCTATTTATCGCCGCATCCTGAAAACCAGCTTAATGAACGTCATGGTTTCTGTGTACGTGAGCTATAAGGAATATACGATCGAACGATTTTAATTCATTTATTCAACATCAATTTATCTTTCAAATGATTTTTAAAGGATTTTAAGCATCGAAGAAGGAAGCTACTATAGTTACGAGGCAGCAATTAAAGACGAGGAAAAACTATTGATAAAATGGGAAATACATGAGTAAGCTATATGATAAGTGCTGGTAATTATATTAATAACCATGTTCATCAGTGTACTATTTCTTCCTCTATTAAAACGACTGCTTAAGATAAGCGCAAGGAGGAGCAGGTTGGCAGGTTGGATTAAATTGTAGTTGTTGCAACGTCAACCCATGACAGTAATGGTACAAGTCCTGCTCAGATACGTCTGTGCGAATGGAGGTGTTTGCACAGGGACTGAGTCTGATGACTTTCGGCCGGTCTAATCCGATATGGTCCGTAGCAGATACTGCTCCCCTCTCTTCCTCAAAGTCTCGGAGGTCAATTAGCTCACCATGGGGTGAGAGGGGCTTAGGGCAAGGCAGCTCATTAGGCTGACCGGCGGTCGGCTTCGGTGGATTACTTTACGGTGCTTCGGACGGTGATCAGCGAGGGCATATAAAAGTCCTTAACTCACTTATAATCACTTGCTACAAGATGTTACACGTTGTAAAAACCCGAACCGTAGATGTCTTTCCATTACAGAGGATCGCAAGGAAGCAATCGCATTCCCCGAAATTTCTTCGATTCGTAAAAGGCTGATGACGTTTTAAGGAAGATACTCCACTTAATCTGCAATACTTGCCCTCTTCAGTATTATATGCAAGAACGCGAATAAATACAAGTAAACAGTAATAATAATTAAACGATTAATCTCATAACATAAATTCAAAGAACTGCATACTTCTCAGAATGTAAAAAATTTAATTTATTTATTGAATCAAATAATCCCGATTTTTTAATTTAACAATAAATTGTATTGTTCTATTTTAATTAGTAACGTTCTGCTGCATTTCTGGACAGAGTAGTACACTAAAGTTTCCGAGAAATATGACAATGATAAATGAATAATTATCTTTCTGAACGGTGGCATTTAAATGGGGCCACAATTTATGCGAAGGTAACACTTTATTGTCCTTATGTTTTACCCCACTCATTTATCATATTTAATGATGTTCTGAAAACCAAAATCACCAGTAACAAATACACCAAAGTTATACTGCAATAGATAATGTAACTTTATAAACTGGTGTACAGTACTTTGTGACTTGTTGACTGAATTGCTATGACTCATCCTTAAATAGGTTACTGATGCAGAATATTATGGACTAATGACCTAGAGTCCTATATTATGTTTTTATATCCAATATAAATATAATTAAAATTTACAGTCTCATGAATCTCAAGGTATCTAATAATATATAGAATTAATTATTAATTCACTCATTGTTCTATATATAATATATTATACAGTTTTTGTTGTTGTTGTATTCAGTCCTAAGACTGGTCTGATTCAATCCTCCATGCTAACCTATCCTGCGCAACACTTTTCATTTCTACATAGCAACCATATCCCTAATATGCTTAGCGTATTCCATCTTGCCGTACCTCTTCTGTTCTTACACCACACACTTTTCGATAGTGCTAATTTTACAAGACTCTCATGTCTTAAAACGTGGCTTATTAAGCTATTCCTTCACTTGGTCAAAGTCCTCCAAATTGTTCTCTCTTCTCCTATTCTACTTAGAATTTCCTAGTTACGTACTCCATACACACATCTAATTTTCAGCATTCTCCTATAAGACCACATTTGGAAAGTTATTATTATTTCCTTTCTGAAACTTCTATCGTTCACGTTTCTCACCCATATATTATACAGTATATGACATTTTGAAGGAAGTTGAGGAATTATGATACTTGGGCAGCATAATAACTAGGGATGGTATAAGTATAGTAGACATAAGGAGTAGGATAGCACAGGAAAGAAAGGCTTTCGCTAATATAAGTATGAATATTTGGAAATCATTACTAAAAATGTTCCCATGAAGTGTGGCATTGTATGGGTGTGAAACGTGGACGGTAGGAGTTGCAGAAAGGAAAAAAATTGGAAGCCTTTAAATTTTGGTGCCATAGCAGAATGCTGAAATCAGATGGGTGGATAGAGTAACTAAAAATATAGTCCTAAGAACAAAAAGAAAAGAGAACAATTTGTAGGACTTTGGCTAAGAGAAGGGAGTTGTTCATAGACCACGTTTTGAGACATTAAGATCTTGTAAAATTTGCATTAGAGAGAAGTGTTTGCGGTAAGAACAGAAGGGTGAGGCCAAGGATGGAATATCGATATGCAGACCAGAGAGTATATGGTAGTTATGTGGAAATGAAAAGGCTTGCAGAGAATTGGTTAGTATGGAGAGTACTATCAGACCAGTCTAAAAACAGAAAACAACAACAACTTTCTATAATTTAATAGTTTATTTCATACAAATTACATAAATTTCAATACTAAATTCCGAGATTTAAAAACGTCAATTGATATATATATATATATATATATATATATTATATTTTTACTGGCGAACTTTTGTGTAGTAGTGTTCAGCGTTTCCGTCTGACTTCAAACACATCTCGGATGTGAATCCCGTCACTGACATAAACATAATAAATAGTTACATAAATTAAACATTATTATTTAAGATTTTATAACCATTTTAATTATATTTTGTAAGTCTTTATAAGGCTTACATACTAGCTTCCATAATTTGAGACAAAATATTTCTTTGTCTATACTAACTTTGCACGACGCTCGAACGAATTATACCCATTCGCTTGTGATTATCGCAATAGAACAAAGTATTACACGATAATAAACTGATAAAGAATCGTGTGTCGATTTCGTTGCTAAATATGAGCTGTTATTTGGGCTTCAAGGTCCACATTTTCATTGCAATCGTGAGTAGGGAAGGAGATAAATTCTATTACCTCGCAGAGAACTAATGGAAAATAAATCTAATCTAATGTAATGTAATTACACACGGGACTTCCGTGCCAATAGTGCATTTACAGCAGATGGACTCAGCTCAATAGTGATTTAGAACGGGTATTTTGCTTCAATTTATCACCACTTCTCTGAAAATATTATCAAATGGCGCACACACTCTCCGTAATTATTTGAAACCACCGCATTGCAAATAATTATTTATTGAAATAATCAACCCTCTACGGCACGATTCATATACTTTTTATTTTACATATTTTTTATTATAAATTGACTTCTTATAAAATTTTATAGGTACCACAGTGGTTGTATACAATAGAAATAATTCGCCTGTAAACGATAGCTAAGTCAACTTTGACTAAAAGAAAAATATTAATTTACAACGACAAACTCCTTAATAACCTGAAAAGATGTTAGTTGAAATTTTATACAACATTTTCGAAGAACCGCGTGGCTGAATTGAATTAAGCTGAAGTCAACTTTAAGACCTACATGTTTTGGGTCAATAAAACTACAATTGAATAACAAGAAACAGATTTCGCAATGCAGTTGTGCCCATCCAATGAAGATAAGCCCGGATTTATGCACGGATCTAATATATACCACTCAAAGCCGGTGTATATGATTGATCATTTCCATGAATGAAATTTCTCATGAATAGTGACCGAAGAATCACGAAATTTTTGCAATGTTCCATTTTATATAAGTTATGGATTCAAATAGAAATAAACTATTACTTATCAGTAGTACAAGTGTTGCGTAATTAAATTTCACTATTTGCATTCTATTAAAGCAGTAATTAGACCTGCGCATACTATCTTGTATCATCTATTTAAGTAATTAAAATTAATCTTTTCCGACTACTTCGAGGATTGCTTTATTCTAATCAGTGCCAATTCAACTAGAATTGAGTTAGTATCTCGACACGGTGTATTCAACCATTTAAATTGTTGATATTTTACTCGTTTTAAAAGAGTGTCTCAAGCCGAGAGTGGAACCTTATAGCCTACGCCATCGTTCGTTATTAGGGCATTTTTCCAGAAAATTAAAGGTAAACACATGAATGATCGTGTATCTGAAATTAACTCATTAAGACTAAAATGTTTTATAGGAGTGAAAAATGAGGTTTCCATTTAAAAAAACGAACTTTGTACTTGCAGCTTGCAACCATGAGCTTAACCACTTCTGTCTTGGAACTGTTTTTATTTACCAGCTCCCATTCAGAGATATTTGGCCGTACTGTTTCAGATGGGACACCCTGTATGTTGTATTTAGAGAAAACATGAAAATTAGACAATGACCATATATTTTGTAAAATCATTACTTATAAACACTCTAATAACACCATTCTTTGTTATGGCCGGTCATTGTAACACAGTTATAGAATTTACGAATTTTTTTATAATACTTTAAAATAGTTGCAGCTTAAATTTCAACTTGTTACAAAATATATCGATGAATTATTGATTTTTTAAAGGAGGATAATGTCAACGAATCATTAAAAATATTAATCCTTTACAACTATGTAAAGGATTAACATTTTTAAAAAATCAATAATTATCGATATATTTTGTAATAATATATATATATATATATATATATATATATATATATATATAGAGAGAGAGAGAGAGAGAGAGAGAGAGAGAGATATTCTCGACACTATGCATCATGAATCTGATAATGGTGGGGATGAAATTCGTCGAAACGTTGTGTTTAAACAATGAATTTACCGGATTGTTTTATTAATCTACCAGCTGATTTTCCGTCTTCAAAGATACTCAATATTATAATACATTTATAAGTAGACTTATATTCCTTAAAATTGTCTCCATGTTTATCCTGTGAAGTTATGGATTACTTTCTGTAGATTCATTATTTACTTGAAAATGGATTCATAATTGCTATTATGGTATGTAACTAATAGCTACATAAAAATGGTTTTAGAGAAAAATAATTACATTTTTTCCGCCCTATGATCAATGTAGGACAAGTAAAAACTGATTTTATGCTTTAAAACGTACACCTTTGAACGTGAAGCGGACGAGCAATAATACAACCGAAATCATTTCACCTTTTCTTTTTAAAGATTTTAAAAATTAAAAGTTATTACTTTATATTTTCATAATGTGTCCAATTTACCAGTCATAGTTCAATTAAAATCTCGACTGTAATAAGAGAAACCTAGTTATTTGTATAAATGGGTGTAGGTTGTCATGCGATTTTTAATATATAAACCTATTAAATTTTTTGAATGTCCTTTTTATCATTTACTAATTCAGTTTTGAATTACGCGCACATAAAGCACGCTTAATTTAGTTGACATCATATCATTATGTCGATACTTTATGAGATTATTTATCAATAGAAACCTGTTTCGAAATTAATTTTCACGAGTAGAGCAAATTTTAATTTGTAACGGTGTAACAAAAGATAAATTACACAAGGTTAAATTTCTATTAATATGGACGTAACTGAAATTTAATTTTATATGTGAAAGAAAAGAAGTAGGTCACAATTCCGTAATTACTTATTCCATTAATTACTTGCCTTGATGTTATCAAAAAATAAGCTTAACGTGTTAGATTTGTTGTGATATAATTTATTTTTCGTGAAAGCCTTTGAACCCGTTCTGTATAATTTGTATGATGATTTACCAAACCACTGTTGTACTCAAGCTCGAGGCACAATATCTATATTTATATTTTAGATTTATTGTTGTTTCCATTAATCCTCCATTGAGGAAATAGGATACGTCATACATTAAAAATTAAAAATGAACAAAATAAAGTACATAATTAAAGACAAATAATCTTAAACTAAATTAATAAAAGAAAATGTATATAGACAAAAGTCAATATAAACACTACACGGACACACGATGTCACACACACACACACTGGGAAACACAAACAAGCACACACTGAGGAACACGTAATGGAGTTTTAACTACTTGGAGCTCTGCGACCAGGAAACTCCTTCCCTCTGTCGTAGCTCCAGGCAATACGTGCAACAAATAAACAAAAGAGCAGAAAAAACTGAATAGAAATTTTAAAGATATGTGATGTTTTATTTTACAAGGCAGCTCATTCATCACTTATTGCAGGAACCTTGATTTAAATACTAGAAGGAAGATTAAGAAAATCCTGTACCGAGTAAAACGCGCCATTTAAAAGAATAGTTTTACTCTGCTTCACGAAGCTTTTGTAGGTACTATTTTTAACTTCTGGCGGAAGGCTGTTGTATAAAATTATCGCGGTATTGTGAATACTTTTCTGGTGTAGAGCAAGGCGATGCTTGTCCGACCTTAGAGCTGAACGATTTCTGGTCGCGTATTCATGAAACTCGCCATTTATCACCTGTACATGGCTTTGCAGTTTGTTCTCATTCATAATAGAGGGAAATAAGTCCCTGTAAAATTATTCATACGTTTTGAAATTAGCGTTAAGTTTTTTCACACGATGACAGTTGTATTAATTCACAATAAATTGTTAAATATTGGAATCTGCTATATAAATAAGAAAGGTTGTCGGACGGACATTTTTCTGCTTGTGGTAAATGTAGACACGACAGTTAATTTATTCTACTTTATTTTCAATTTATTTGTTGGTATCGATAATCGAAAATGGAATTCTATTAACTCAGTCATCTTTGCACATACAGGCAGGAAGTGTAAATAAAAGTGCAGTGTTGCCTTGTAACTAAATAAATATTTTAATTAATTTTATTTCATAAATAATTTTTAATTAAATACTGTGATTTATGCAGTAACAATTATATTATTGGAATCTAATACGCTGATGTGAGCAAAAGTAAAATGATATAACCTTTCTAAATAAATTACAACCATTTAGTTCTTCCTTTAAAATTTTCAGTTTCTAGTGACACTGTTAATCATTTAATTTCAAATGAGTCTATTTCTACATATTGTAACGATTGTTACATCTCTATAAATACACGATTTGAAGCGACGCATAACACATGGTAGCATAGAAAAGCTTTTACTGACGTTCGGCTTCGTTTCAAAATTAAACAAGTGTTCGACATATATATATATATATATATATATATATATATATATATATATATACAGTAACAAGTTACAGACCCAGCAAAAAACAACGCAAGCCGGGATGTAGCTTGCAAGTTGCTACTTGTTGGACGAGTGGCGCGCAAAACCAGCCTCGAGACGCATTGTTATAGGGGAGACGTATTGTCGTTTGGCCTACGTAAGCGGAAGCGTACAGGACAGTCGTTGATAGGGCATTGGAGGTAAACCACGAGTAAGTGGAATCGAATCCCGCTTCATACAGTGTCGTTGGTAGGTGAATAAGTGAATTGATAATGAGTGAATGACCAAGTCCTGTTTTGGATTATCAGATTCGTGCACTGAACCTCAATTAAAACTCTGAATTAAATCTTTTGGTGTTTTTATGAACAAAAAATACCTGGCGCCCTAAAATTCCTAAAATCTAATATCGAGGTACAGCTGAGCTAGAACGGGAAAACGACCGATCCGTTACAATATATAGATGATGTATCAGGATTCCTATTACAGAGTTCCTAGGATGTTGTAGAGGGGACTTGGTGGATTATGTTTTGATAATGAATGTTAGAACATGTACCTCTTCGATGCAAAATAAGTTTGAGATCATTGGATTTCAAATCTCGTGCTTCGTTATTAATACGCTTCACGTCAGTTGACTCTGGGTTATTGTGCTGTACAGGATGAGAAAATATGGCATCGTAAAACACATATTTGAAGATTACACTGAGATGTTGATAATTTACGGCGAAGCTGGAAAGTAAAGGTCGAGCACATCGCTTGTATCTTGAACATTTTTCCCATCACTGTTTTTTGAGTAACAGGCTACATGAGGGTGATTATATACAGTCAATCCCCCTTTAAGAGCATAGGAAGAAAAAAAAGGGTATGAAATGGAAGAGGAAGAGGGGGTTGAGGTAACAGGAAAAATGCTTTTTATATTAAATAATTATCTAAACGTAAGCCAACGTAAGTCATCCCCTGGAGTCGTAGTGGTGTCTTTCCTCTACGGTCCTTGCCTGCTTCTAATGAAATATATTTTTTTAAATTTAAGCATTTCACGCTTTATAGTAATTTAAATGACAGGCTTGAAACTTGAGGGCATAATATATCATTTTCAAGTTATATAAGTACTTAGAGTTGGATCATTTTTGGCCTGAAAGGGAAGAAAGAAGGAATATAAATATTCAAATGATCGACAGAAACCTCCTCTGCGATTGTCAACATTACACAGCATTCCGATGAATGGTATTGAAACGTTTAATAAGCCTTATTTATAACTCGCAGTTTGTTTTGAACAGTCGCGCAACAATTAAATATATTTACAAATATCATATTAATACCTTATGACCCAGCAAGATATCCGAATGAAACATGTACGAAAAAGTAAGATAAAATTCCTGTTTTATTCCCTCAAATTTGTTGAGTCGTTTCGGAGTTTAATCGTGAAAAACCTCCAGACAGACACTGAAATTGTGTTTATTACTATAGACAACAAATTTTGTTGCCCAAAAAAATGACAAAATATTGCAATTTCACTATTCTTCGTCGTTTGAAATATATAATTTTGACCTTTCCGAAATTACTTACTAATTGTTCAGTCTCGTATAAACTTTGACAAACACTTTACATATTATCCTTCATGGTAGAGAAGAACAATTAACGTTTTGCCTTATGTTAGAGAAATTGCACCGTATCGCTGTTTATTCAACTCTTAAATTAATTTAATGTAAATAAACCCAACGTTTAACATATAAATACATGTTCCCGTGCAAATATTTGTCAATGCTTTGAATTTGAATAAAATGTTGAAAGTAAATAATTTTCAAGTATTTAATATCAGATATCACGTCAATCGCTGTGAATCAGTTATATCATATCATTAGTACATACAAAAAACGTAGTAATTTCGTATAATATTGAGGCCACCAAATGTGTAGGGCGGGTATCGAAACATTCCGTTTCAGGTTAGTTTCCTTTTCTAATACTTCACCGTTAGCTTTCTTTATTCACAAAATACTTTAATTTCTCATTGAAATAATACATTCTAATACTGCATTATATTAGATTCTATTACTCTTCCTTCATTATGGTGTTTCGTAAAAGATTATTTTCTGGGGGGGGATATAAAAATATACATGAGGGGAATCCTGAAACAGACAACTCGCTTTTAGTATTTAAAGTTTAAAGTCGCTTCAACATCTAAGTCATTAGTGACAACACATAACTAACTCGCTTTTAATAGCATAGGAAGAGAAATAAAAAGGAAGGGTGCGGAAGGTCAAAATAAAAACTCCTTAATTATAATTAAGTGAAAGAAAAAAAATAGTGATAATTATATGCGTATGATATTTACTGGCAGGAAGGGAAAATATTATTTTAATCAGCAAGTGTTTGAGAATTGTTGATATTTGTACACGAACCGCGGGTCGTGATATTGTTCTCGTGCGCCTGCTGTTGCTTTTGCTGTTTGATATACAGCCTGCTCTGTCAGTAAACGTTTGTCGAGTAATGTAACGATATTTCTTAGGCGAGTTCTCCGGAATTGTGCCTTACTCCGCGACAAGCGGCGGAACCAGCTGCTTCCTCCTCCGCGTCTTGTTCGTCGGTTCTGAAATAGACGTCGTGGAATGCATTAGAAGTGCCAGATGCATCTCCAACATCACCTCAAGTTTCTACATCTTGAAATTTAGAGCTCTGTGATTGTGAGATTTATAAATACAGTGGAATTCTAACCCGAATGGAAGGTCACAAAAAAATGAAATTCATATTTAACTACAGTAGCGTGTTTGTATTACGTATACTTTACGGTATTACATGTTAGAAATTAATTTTAAAATATTAATAACACCAAAGTGAATTGTATATCTTTGCTTTTATCCTGTATAACACGACTGTTAGATATTTAACTACCTTCTAAAAGCAATAGTTCCTCTTTGTTTTTTAACCTAAGCAAATCACCAGAGAAAATAGCAATAATACAAATCATTAAGGGAACCTGTTTGTGAAGTTAGGCTACTGAAGTGGATTCGGGAATTTTTAAAAGATCGTTCACTCAGAGTTCGCGTGAATGACAAATTATCCGACTCGGTGAAAATCACGTCAGGGGTCCCGCAAGGAAGTGTCATCATGTTCCTTGCATTCATAAATGATTTAACAATCGTTATAAAATTTGCCAATGGTCAGTTATAAATAAAGTGCAAATAAATGCAACTAAGAGTAAGGCAGTCGTTTTTGCAAAAAAGAGAAATATCCCACCCACTAGATATAAAATGGGGAACGAAGTTGTAACGGAATCAAATAACTGTAAATATCTTGGGATCACGATTAGTAAATATTTAAATTGGGGTAATCAGGTGAGCGAGGTCCCTGGGAGGTAAAGGGTGGAGGGCGCTGCTGCTGCTTCACTTTGTAAACAGGGTCTTGAGGAAAAGCACGAGAAAAAACTATTTTTATGCTTACAAAACGCTGGTCAGGCCAATTTTAGAATATGGGGTGACGTGTTGGGATCCATATCGAAATGAACACACTCCAGCGTTGGAAAAAATACGAAAACGGGCTGAAAAAATATTTGCGAACAATCCTCACGAGAATTTAGAAGTTTTCAGTAATTGAAGGAAACGTGCAGGTTGTGTGCAATATATAAAGTTTATAAGGGCGAACCACAGGGCCTGAAAAGAAATAACAAACCATCTTTCGGCGCCGAATTATATTTCTAAAAATGACCCCTCGTTCAAAATTAAAGAAAAAGGGCAACGTACAGACGTAGGAATATTTTCATTTGTAAATAGGTCAGTACGCAATTGGAATTCCTTACCTGCAGAAATACTGACGACTTTTCCGGGTAGCGTAAATCAGTTTAGGGTAAGAAATATTAAATGAGTAGCCGTTTTTTTTAGAATCAGTGAAGTGATAATAGTGAAGTGCAGTAAAGTGATTTTTGTGTACCACCTTTCTTTTATTTTTCAGTGTAAACTTTTTGTAATTTTATGTGTGTTTTATTTGTATTTTGTGTTTTTTGTATATAGCTGCCACGGGGAAAAAGGCCCAATAGCAGCTAAGTAAGTAATAATAATAATTATGCTTGCAACTCATAATTTTTTGTTTGTATCTCAGAAAGTTTCAGAGATATTTAATTGAAATTTAGCACAATTATGTATAATAGTATATTTAATATATTCAAGAAGTTTTATTTGTTTTAAGTGAATATCATTGACACAACATAAGTTTTAATAAAATGTAAAAAAATGTTCTTTATGATTAGGTACATACTGGGATGTAAACCAAAGCCGGAGGACTTTAATTAATTTTTTATTCTATTCAATTTTTGCCGAAAATTCTGAGAGACTTACTTTTTTGTTGTTTAGGCAATATTTTTTTTAAAATAATTTTTAATTAAGATATTCTAAAAAACCTAATTTTTAATACGCTTGATGATATGTAAGTTATAATTATTATGATATTCAATGTTACTAAAGTCTTTATTGCAGGTAAATATGTTTTGAAGCTGTATTCCAAATTTAATTTAAATAGTTTTAGCCGTTTAGTAGATATTGGTACCTAACGACACTAAATAATGGTTTGCGGGAAAACGAAAAAGAAGTTTTAGAGGTGCATATTTTACTTTTAAAACATTCCAGGACCATAATCTTTTTTGTTTTCATATTCCTGGTCTTCTTCTTGTAGCTTCATTCTTTTCTTGAATGTCCTAGCTTCCTTAGTCATCTCTGCAGCTTCGGAAACTCTGAGGCGTTCAATTTTCAGTAGGGCTTGTTTAATGTTGGGCCCAGCCACTGTAGCCAAATTTTCAAAAACATCAAGTATTTTACTGGAACCAGTATTAAAACAAATCACTGCATCTAGTAGTCCAACCTTCAAAGTTGTCATACCAACAAATACGTTTTTCTGGAATGCGTTCCCATATGCAATAATACAAAAACTGGTCAGAAGAACAAATAACTTCTTAACAAAGGAAGGAAAGGTAGATAATGACTTATTTTAGTAAATTTTATTAATGACCTATATGAACGTATTCAGTGAAGTTCAAATATAATTTTGTTGATATGGTTTATCCCAGAAATGACGTTACTGGTGGTATTTAACATAATTTGAATTAAGAGATGGAAGAATTTCAGATATTAATGATACATAATAACAGGAATAATATTATTAAATGGATTCATAATATACGATTACATAACTTTCATGCATGCATGAATATTAGTCAATTGTTTGTAAATATCACTCGTAATTTAGTGAATATATCTTGAAGCTATTTTGTAATGCAGGTAAATTTCAAACTTACCAGGAATATGGAAATAAGTGGTTTGAAAACTATTGGAAGATGGATACATATCGTAGGAACTTCATGGAAAATTTTGGAAAATATTTCTTGCGATAAAATTTCACAAACCCTAAGTAAGTTTAATTGGAGGCTGAAATTCCTTCCTGTTTATAATTATCTGGCAGAAAATGTGAGGCGAACATGGAACTATGTGGCTTCATAATAAAGTTAGTAACTCACGAGGGAAAACGATATACTGCATTTAAGTCTCATTAAGGGCATTACGTAATTTTTAACTTGAAACAATCAAGCTGCCCAAGTAAGATGTCTAATATGACGAAGAAAAAATTCCTTTATTTTATTATCATACGCTAACACAGAAATATAATGAAATTATCTGACATGCTTCTTCTGTGAGCTGATAAAAAATAACTTGAAAATCCTAAAACTTGACGAAGTAATAGATAAAAATCATCTCTATAACATATTTATGTAAATAAAATTCTTAGTTACTATTTAAGCAAATAAATTATGATAAGCTCTTTAGCAGAAAATAAAAATTATTATAAGTAATAATAAATCAGTTCCTTAACTATACAACTTAGGATAAAATCAAAAAGCCGGAAATGGGTAAAAAATGGAATAAAAATTTCAATTGAAATTAATTTTAATTCTTCATATTTTACATTTAAATTATTAATCAAAATGTAATTATATTTAAAAATTTATTTTTCATATTACTAGGTTTTAATATAATATTATTAATTCTAAATCTACTTCTTGAGCATTATGTATTATTAATTTCCAGACTCATTAATATCAATGTAAATGAAAAATATATTACTACATTATTGTTCTTCATATGAAAAAAAACATATTTTCAATTTTGACCTCCTTCACGAATGTTTATTATTTATTTGCCTCATTAATTTAAATTTCCTTGTCAACATATTCTATTTTTAATATTTTTATTAAAAGTGATGTGTATTCTGAAAGTTTAATAAAGTTTAATTAATAAAATAATCAACTAAATTTTTTAACTGTCATGGGCGTAATTATGAATAAAATGGTGTATTTCAAAGCAAACGCAATAGTTCATAATTAACGCAAAAAAATATTAAGTCAAAAATGTAAAGGGTCAATAATAGAGAAAATTTGATTGTTTTTACTTAATTTTTCATATTCTACTTAACAGTAAATTTTTCTGTACTATTTCTTGAAAAATCAAATAAATCTATTTATCATAATGCATAAAAATATTAATTAATCTAGTTTATATTATATATGACAAACCTACAATTAGTAACTTAAAAATAATTATTTAATCAGAATATAACTTAATTGAATCTGTTTATCCAATATACTTTGGCTGGTTTACAGAAGTAGAAGAATAATAATTATAAATACAGATGTATCACAACAAAAATATTAATTGCATCCAAATAAAATATAAGTTCTTCTATGTAATGATATCTCTGAATATAATACCTGAAATTTTCTCTTTGTTTAAATGAGGTCGTTCTAACATTACGTGAACTAGTTTTGGTCTGTTTTAGGAGTTCACCTGATAGACATGTACATCTTGTCGTGCGAGGCCCGACTAGTGAGTCTGGCCGTGTTTCTCCGTATTTTAATTAAAAGTTGGCAAGAAGTTCTCCTTTCCCACACACAAGTTAGTATCCCTTTACCCCACTGGCTTCTCTCCATTTTCGATGTTAGTCGCCGTCACTTTTTCTCATCTGGTCTCCTCCCCTCGCCAGTGGCTCGTTTCATCTTGCCCGACTTGCTTCTATGGACCCACGGACTACATCGTAAGTTATTAAATGTATTTTCTATCGAAGGGGCTGAATAAAACTCCCCCATCAGATTTTTATGACTTTTTCCCTCCAAAGCACATCAATTTCTCAGAAACTCTTTTAATATTTAACATGAATCATACCTCTTGCAAACATTTGAATAGAAAATTTGACATTCTTCTTTTCAAAATAAAACAGCAAAAATACTTTTGTAGATTTCCAATTTATTAAAGTATCACTGAATAAAGCTAATATACTAATGGTCACATTGCTCTCGCAGCTACGGGTTATATTATTTCATTTGTTTGTGTCCGATTTTCATGTGTACAGGATACGACGAAGAGATGCCTGTGGGAGCTTTCACTCGCAGGTATTTTTCCCCAGATTCAATGTGGGGCTTACATTTGGGGATGCCTCGTATCCTCACGGGTTTTTCAAGGTTCTCAAATGCCGAGGCACCTTTATCTATTTTAGGAGGTCTGTGTACTGGGGTCGAAGACCTTTGGCATACGGTAATAGTTTTCCCTAATCCCATTGGATCAGTCGGCCAACTGTCTCCTAAAATTGGTTAAAATACTGATAATAGAATGCTGCGACTCTACAAAAATCTCAACTTCCGTCATTCGGAAGGACGTAAGAATAATACCCAATATCCCAACAACCGGATGCTCGTTTTCTAGAGTTTTCCTTGCATCTCTTTTAGGTGAAACACCGGGTAGGATTCTTCCCTATAGCCCACCGGGTCTATCCACTTTCCCCCTTTTCAATTCCTTTCCTAAAGGCGAGTTGCCTATGTGAGGGTAACCCCCATCACGTAGAACACCCCCCTCCCAAAAAAAGAAAAAGAAAATATGCTGTATACAGGCACTGTTGTAGGATGAATGTGGGAGATTTCTCTCGTAGATATTTCTCCATATAATGATAATGGAGCTTCCCTTCAGGGATGTCCCGTTCTCCCTCTCACTTGTTATAAGGTTCTCACATGCCGAGGCACCTTCGTTTTGTAGGACGGTGGGGAATTAAATTAAAAGGTAATTCAGAAACATTGGGAAATTTATTTACAGAGGAGAATTTAATAAGGAATACATTAATGAGGGAAATATTTATAAGTAATTTAGGGTTCGGTGAAGCAATCAGATCTACTTAATCTCAGGTTCAATACTGTGGACGATTCCCTCCGAAACGACATGGATTGGAAAATAGGCAGCGTACCTTATTACAGCTTCTCTATTTGGCGCCGTCTTCTTCAGCACAAGTCGCGTCCAGGAACAAGCATAAGTTTCCGAACGTTCGCTCCTGATTCTCAGAGCCGAATGGATCTACACAGCCTCACTGCTGTGTCACACACCTCGATAAATCGATCTTTAGCACTCGATTTATCTTTAACCACGAAACCCCGTTGGACGAGGCAACCACGTGGTTTTAAAATATGGTTTGTTTCGTTGATGTTTTCTTCCCACACTGGCTATTTGCGAAAATAGGGCAATAATAAAATAAATATCGCGCAACTATATCTTCTAGGAGGTGTATGTTCTGGAGTCACAGACCTTGGGCATACGGTAAGAGTCGTTGTCTAATCAATAATAACACTAATAAGTAACTAAATATTTTCGTTCCCTGGATATTGTACTGTTTCTTCATCATCCGATTTTTGCAGCGATTATGAAACTAAATTTAACCTAACCATTACATTAAATAGCTTTATAGAAATTAAATTGTGTTCGTCAACAAATTTTATGCAATTGCTGATGGAACATTAACAAGAAGAAAACTGATGAGTGTTTTGAACACGTAAAGAAAATACAAGAACTGAAAATAATGACTGAAGAATTCATGAGTCATCTGAGATGTTCATCAATAGAAACATTCGCAACAACGTATTATTTCTCGAGAATCTTTCCTGTATTTACTGTTAATCCAGATAATAAGTATCATACTATGAATACGTTATTTCTACTGTAGTGATTGTCGATGAATTGTAGTAATAGTAGTGTGACACATATTTGTTTTAATAAATTAATCAAGAAATATGGCGTATATATTTATTCATCCATAATTGGAATTTAAAGACAGTAGTATTCGTATTTGTAGTTGTTTGGGATGGGTTTTCCCTGCCGCTGGTGAAGCAGCTCCACAACCACATGGAAAATTTGGCCATCAAAGTGGACGACAGAAATACCACAAGAATCTGGATTGAATTGTATAAACTACTTGGAATACCAGTTTATAAATATTTTAATTTGAAAGCTGCACCTGAAGTTTATGAACATTCCTAAAACAGTCTACTATTCTAGCTCCCGCAGTGGCTTGATGATAGAGAAAGGCGGAAGAATACACTACAGCTTTAGGAAAAATTGGTCAGGTGTTCAATATTACCTGACAAATGAGTTGAAAATGCCGGCTCCCTCAGGGACGACAGGGCGTTAGTTTAGTAATTCTGATGGTGTTCTCCTAATAGTAGTTCTCTTACAGCACTCGGAAAATTAAGTTTGAACAAGCAGTCAGCATCGGAAGAAGAAGCCGTTATACATCGTCAATGTCTACGAGTGGAGGAGAAACAGTCTTGGTTCTTTGAATCAATTTCTGTCTCGACTTAGTTCTGATGCAGGGCACGTGTAGCTAGGAACAAATCATTCAATTAGAATTCAAGAAAATCCACTCTGTTTATTGAATTTCACGGGCATGCTTCCAATCAACGGGCGTAGAACAATAGATTCGGACCAATAACGTCCGAATCAACTCTAGCCCATGGATCGCAAACACTGCGATCGCCGCGTAAATCCAGAACTCCAGAAAATATGGATGGCAGGCGGAAATGATTCCGTAGCACGAAATTGACCTGGGAGGCGGCTGTAGAAATCATCACTAAATCACATTTATGAAAATAAATTTCTTAGCTACAATTTAGACAATTAATTATTATTAGTTCTTTAGTTATACAAAAGAAAGTTATTACAATTAGGAACAAATCAAATACTTAACAATACAACCTTATATATAAATACAAATAGGGAAAAAATCGAACAATAATTTAAACTGAAATTAATTTTAATTAATCATATGTTACATTAAAATTATTAATCGACATCTAATTTTGTTTTAAAATTTATCTTGTACATTATTAGATTTTTATATACGTATTAATCTACTTCTTCGACATTATATATTATAAATTTTCAGTTTCAAGTGCAACAATGTAAATGAAAAATATATTAGTACAGTATTTAGCTGTTCATAAGAGAACCAAGCAAATTTAATGAATGTTTATTAATTGTTTGCCTCATTGATTTTAATTTCTTTCGTTACTTCTTAGTTTTTAATTTTTTTGTTATAAGAGATGGTGGTTTCGAAAGATTAATAAACTTTAGTTAATGAAAAGAAAACTAATACTAGTCTAAATATTTTCTGACTGTTCATGGGCGTAATTATAATTAAAATTGTGTGTTTTTCAATTTCCAGTTTTGTGAGTCTTCAATTGAAAATGATTAAGCAAGTGTAATACTACATAATTGTTTGCAGTTTCAAAACCTGCACATCAAGTTTGGGAATGTTCCAAAATCAGTCTCCTATTCTAGCTCCCGCAATGGCTTGACACTGAAAAATAGGAAAAATTGGTCAGGTGTTCAATTTTGCCTGACAAATGAGCTTAGAGGGTAAGCTAACTCATGGATGACAGGGCGTTAGTTTAGAATTTCTAATCGTGCTCTCCCATTGATAGTATTTCAGCACTCGGAAAAAGTAAGTTTGAAGAAGCAGTCAAGAGCCAGAATGGAAAGAAGAAGCGGTTATTCAGTATCAACGACTACGAGGTGATGATAAACAGTTTTGGTTCTTTGAATCAAGTTCTGTCTTGGCTTAGTTATGAAGCTAGGAACAAGATATTCAGTTATAATTCACTCTGTTTATTGAATTTCACAGGCATGCTTCCAATCAAAAGGCGAGGAACAATGGATTCGGACCAATAACTTCCGAATCAACTCTATCACGAGGGTCACAAACTCTGAGATCGCCGCGTATGTCCAGACCTCCAGAAAAGATGGAAGACAAGGCGGAAATCATTCCATACCAGTATTTCGCGAATTCGTCCTGGGAGGCGGCTGTAGGATCAAGTTAGTAGAAACCTCACCTATTTACCAAAGGAAGCGTAAGTCCTCGAAAAATTAATTGTAAAATATGTCACGGTCTCTTTCTGATACACAATAACATGCGAATGCACCCTGAAAGTGATGTAATTATACTCTCTCATTTTTGTGGTTAAAAATTGTTAGTTACAAACAACGACGTATAACTCTTGTCTTTTTGTGAAAGTTTAAATAGAAACTTTTGATGATTCACTCAATTAAAATAAATACGTCCGTAACAGACGTTACACTAGTTATATATAACATCATAACCGATCAAACAAAATCAATATAGTTTTATAAAAAATTAATCAAAGGTTCGAAGATAGAATTTATTTTTACTTGACGAAGACGCAGATTAACACGATTATTGACATCTATTCAGAAATAAACTGGTTACATTAGTTTTATTCACAGTCAAACCACACTATCATATGTAAGTACACTTGTTCTCCATGATAATTTGTGGTGGGCGTAATAGACTTTTAAAAATCAATTGAACATTAACTTTTACACCACATTTACTTTTAGGGTTATTTTTAATATTTAAATCTGGACTAGTTTAACATTATATTTTATTGCCGTATATACAAAAAAACTATTTAGAACATTAAAATAATTTATTATTACTATACTATCATTTTACTTGCTCCAACCAGCTGCATGAATTACAGTTTGACCGTAGTGGTTTTGGGAAAATTACACCAGTTAAATAGACAAAGCATACCACGACGTTAAATGATCCCTTTGAAATTATACAAGGAAAAGAAATAATTTCCGTACCCAGAATTTAGAGAGAAAAAAAAACACGAAAATCTCGCATCAACCTGAGAACACTTGTGATTGATTTGTTTGGTTCCTTACTATTGTTGATAACTGCTGTGTGCTCCAGCTCGATGTTCGTCTGTAGTGTGGAAAGACGAAACCAGGATCCTTTTGCTGCTTCGTCGCTGAAGGCCTCTGGTCGCTGGACTCGGCAGCTGGTTGTTCTTTTCTCCCGTTCTTCAGACGAACTCCTCAGCTGTCTTCTTCTCTTGCGTTCTCCACAACAAGTGTTCAGCTCAGACTCGACGTTTCATCTCTCCGTCTCCACCCAAAACTGTCTTCTTCTCTCCCGTTCTCTAGACCAACTGTTCCTCTCTCGCGATCTTAACACCAACTATATCGCTCCCCCGCCTTTTTCGTCATCATCTCTGGTTCTCCTTCCATCTGTACTGCCAATTACCATTTATAATTTTGAGCAGAACACGCCCCCAATTGCCCGCGAATTTGGGAAATCCTCGCCATTTTGACCCTTGGCGGGGAGAAATAATATATGCGCTCACACGCCTGGTAAGATATAAGCAAAAGTTGACAACTCTTTGTGCTGGCGTACCCCACAAATTCCTCAGACAGATGTTCCCACGTTATTTTCTCATCCCCCAGCACATGGAACAAACAACATGTGTCCCATGCGGTCGGCCGGATTCTAAATTCAAGAATCTGTCTATACTTAATAATTAATACCTTAACGAGTAGTACATATCTATCTTAGCATATACTTAATATCTAATATCCACTACATGTGGTTTACTACAGATTAAGTACACCAACGCATTTTTAATGAAATCTGTGCACTTATATTATTAGTTTTGTAAATTATTCTCATTACCATATTTTACTTTTTCGATATTTCAAATGTCTTATAACTTATAATGTTTTATTATTTATTTATAGATTACGAATTTTGTTTATATAATATTGTAACCAATAATTGTAACGGTCCTAAATGACTTTAATTGATGTATTTTAATGCCGGTAAATGGAATTTGCATTTCTTAGTTTAACACTAGTAAACTATGTAACCACATACGATTTAGCTTCCGTTATAATAAATAATAAAAGGAACGGCCTTTATAGCAGAAAATCTTGAGATGAGAAACAATCAGAAAAATATTAGAAGTGCTTGACGTTTCAACGCAGCTTAGCAGCGTTATCGACACTACACGACACAGTTTAGGTAAAGGGTATAGAAGGCTTTTGTGTTTGCTGAAGGAGGAAGGCTTCGTGTACGTTATGGAATTAATCCCGTTGATGCAAGCCGCAATAGCTCACTGAAAGGGATGCATCCATAACCTGCGGCGCTAACATGTAAATGCGAATATGACAAGCAAGCATGTTTATGTGAATGTGGAGATGAAAATGTAAATACACTAGCTGCTGTGGATCCTCTAATTACGCGCTGAAGAGCGAAAGTACTCATTTTTTAAATCGTGCTTTTATTGGTATGCCACGCATTGTTATCAGTAAATCGTCAAATTAACTGTGATCCATTAATTAGCCACATGGGGAGAGCTGGATTAATCGATTAACTCGGCAAAGGCTGTGCAATAATTGGAACGTATTTGCTATTAGGCCAACGGATCCTCTGTATACAGTTTCAAGATAATTTGCTGCATTAATTATATGATATTAAACTGTCCGGTGGGCAACGGCACAATATAAATATTGCTCATTTCTCTTGAATTGCATAGTTATAGATCTACTAATTATAGCAATTTAACTGTTCATTTTGCAATTCGATAAATATCTCTGGAGCCTCTCACAGCAGAGTACTTCTAAAAGTGGACTCCATCCGTTCACAGTATTACCGAATTTAGTCTCTTGGAAAACAAAATTATCAGTTTATCGGTCTTCGGCAGACATGATTACACAAGAAGAATGAAATCACGAATTATCTCAGTTTAGTTCTTAGTATTTTGTTCCAATGTACATAATATATTATTCACAAATTTAAAATGTTAAAATTTGTTAGGATTTCTGTAACTTTCTCAGCTGTTCTTACAGTCTGGGTCGGGTACAGACATAATTTTAGACTACCAAATTGATCTGCACCGTGTTTCGCAGCGTGGAAATTATTGTACATTGTAAAAGAATTTTTAGAAATAATTTTTAAATAAAGTATCATTCTTAGACATTGATACATATTTTTATCTAGAAGACTTATTATAAACAAGGTAGAAAATTTATATGAAAATTACAGCTTTTACCGGGAAATTTTTTAGAGAAATTTTATTACTATTGCCAAATGTTGCAATTTACAATTACAATAAACATTGAAACAATTTTTAGAGTTCATTAATTTTCCCGAAGGCATCACTTGCAGGCTACATAAGTTTATTTTTGACGTGGGAATCAGAAATGCTGATAAGATATTTGCCTATAAAGGTCAATGAATGAAACGTTATTTTGGTGGATTTTTGTGTATCACTTGTTCGTAATATATTCGAAAATAATGCCCCAAGTTCTTATTAACTGTAAGACAGGATAAATTTGTGTCCACTACGTTTCAAAATGATGTCTCCATAAGAAGCAATGAGGCCTGATGTATATATATATATATATATATATATATATATATATATATATATATATTGTAACATGTAAGTTACAGCCTCTACCCCAGAAGCGTTAAAGTAGGCTTCCCAAACGGCCCACCTTTATTGTTACGGTGTTCTTTGAAGCGTGCTCCGCCGCAGTAACGCGCGTAAAAGTGTAGGCACTCATTTTTATCCTGATATTTTGCTGTAAAACAAAGATGTATTGAGAGTTAAGGGCATGATTACTAATGCTTAAAGGGTGTCATGTGGTCTATTCTTTGAATATGGTGTAAGCCAAGGGTTGTTGTGAAATTCAGTAGCCGACATGAGACGATGAAGTAAAGTTGTGGTTTTCGCAGGGGTGTGAGGGTTCATGACCGCGAAGATAAATTGGCTAGCGAACAAACCTCAAAATATCAATGGTGTTATGCGGAATGCAAAGGCATAAACTTTGCTAGTTAAACTGTTTGATTCATGTCGACGAATAGTGTTTTTAGGAGTGTCCGGCGAATTGGCCGAAGAGTGATTAGTTGAGTTTGGATTGTGTAATGACCTCGCCCTGCTTTAGGTACTAATTCTCATGGCTCTGATTAATAAATAGTGTTTTTTATTGTTGAATCTATTGGTTTCTTCTTGTGATAAAACATATGGCACCAAATCCTTTCGAAACACTATTTTTCGAGAACTTTTACGCATCTATGCTACGTGAGTGCAGAGCTGCAGCTAGCTGGATGTGGATTATCGAAAAAGAAAACGGAGGGCTTCCCCGTTTATGATACTGTATATAATACTTTGTCAACAACTACGGCCGGTGGAGCCCCTATCAGCAATTTTCCAAAAGTAATGTTCTGGCGTTACGTTAAGAAAACTGTTTGCTTTTAATATGCCGAGTTATATGATACGTTATGTTTAACCGCTTTCATACAAATATTTTTAAATATTTATTGCACCTACAAATGCCCTGAATTTTTAATAAAGCATTTTTCCACTAATGACAACAACATTACATTACAGTCTGCAAAATATATAGCATTCCAATTATTTGGTATAAGGTGCTTCTACTGCCTATGGTTCATTTGAGTGAAAAAATTGAGTTATTTTACGCAAGATCTATCATACCATTTTCACATAAGAAAAACACAGGAGCATAATGGATGAAGTGATGTCTGTGAGCTCACGAGTAATGATCCGTCTTTCTTTCTACTGTGATGCTCCTAAGTTGAGGTGATCTATCACCTTGTTTACATGCACGTCTTTCTTGGCAAGTTTTTTGTAATACGCAGTTTTAATTTTGATTTTATAATGTTCGTTGTCATATAGTCGTAGTTTAGTTAACTTCTGAAGTCTGAGAATATCATAAAATTAAGTAAGATTGGTACAGATGTATGCGAATAGATTTGTAATATTTTGAATATTTTTTTTGTATAATTGGCACGTGGCCAACAGTTTATGATTTTGAGGACTTCATGACCAAAGTTTTGGACCATAGTACCACAGCCAAAATGTCACTGCATTCAGCTATTCTGTAATTATAACCACTCCATTTTCCTATTTCATTATTTTTCTAAAGATCAAAATATCAAGTAAATATATCACTTAATTATGAATTTTTAGTCTTAAAATGTTTATAAAAATTTTACAAAAAATGTAAGAAATACATCTATTTTAAAAGTTTCGTAATTAAATATTTGATTCTTATTACTTCAATTACAACGCTAAACGATTTCGTATCAATTAATTTTACAGCACAAAGAAACATTAAAACTTGTTATAAAACAGAATTTACTATTTTATAAAAATGTATACTGTTTACAGTTTTAAATTCAAGTATACTCTTCTTGTAGAGTTATTGTGGTTTCTGTTTCTGTGACCGTTATTCTAAACAATTGATAATTATTTCTCACTCTGAGGACGTAATTTTATTACCAATAGAATACTTTCTAGTACGAATTTTAGTACGAGTTGCAAGCCATTCTTCAAAACCTTGCAAATACGCACTTTACCTAGCGTATAGGTTCACTCAATATTAAAGTTAGATAAACGGAACATGGACTAGTTTGAAACGAATGACGAATTTCATGAATACGTGACTAGAAATCTCTAATCGCTAAGGTTGGACAAGCATCACCTTCTCTTTACCAGTAAAGTATTCACCTCCAGAGGTTAAAAACAATAACTACAAAAGTTTAGCGAATCAGCTCTGGTGATCGGGGTGATTAATTAATAAATGATTAAATATCGAAATGTTAATATAGAAAAGGAATAATTTTATTATTTTAAATTTTGAAGAATTTGAGTTAGAAATGAAATAAAAGATTAATTTTCAAAGATCATTAAGTTTTGGGCCGGCTGCTAGGTAAACTCACCGGAGAGCAAGTGTATCTGCTAAGGGTTTAGGAGGGTATAAACTAAACTTGCCATCCAAAATGTAATAAGCACTCAGATAAGCCTCGGGCGAGAAACATAAATCTGGTACATCACCGTTTGTAGATCAGGAGCTGGTGATGATACAATATCTCGTTCCTGATCAGGTTGTGGTCTGATTGTCTTCTGCTCCTCGACGTCCAACAACTATTGAAAGTTGAATTTACTCCATGTCAACATACTGATGTAATGTACTCTAATGATGTAATACTTGTCTTCTCAACTAATAATGTATTGGAGTGCCCTGTAAATGACATTACGTAATGTAATTGATGTTATGGCCTCTCCACTAATAATATCAGAAAATCTGCTCTCCTTCTTCTTATATTAAATTATGCCCGTACTTCTTCTGACTGGCGTTATTTTTATGGTTCGTGTCCCTTTCTTCCGGGGATGATCAGAGATGAAGTCTGTCACTTCTTCATTTGTTTTAACACGTGTTTATATTGCAACGGGCTGTTTTGCGAGTCCCAAAATCAAGACTGTCCCAATCTTCAGGTCTAAGTGCTGACCTGCCACTCCTCGAGTTATACGAATTGGCGTTTCTCTTTCTGGCTATGGATATCATCTCAATGGGATGTTAATTTAACATTAAACAAACGCGATCATTATTTGCTTGTCCTTGGCCTGGCAAGCAGCCTAGCCCGCTTCCTAATAATTATCCTATATATATACATATATATATATGTATATATATATTGTAATATACTTTTTTGTGTATAAAACATTTATTAATTTAAAGTACAAATATGATCAATTTTAATATTTTTGTTTATTACTTTAAGTGAAGACACGGGCTTAATCTCGGGGGATTTTGGGTCTCTCAAGAGATGGAGTATGCATTAGCTGAAAATGGAAAGAAAAATCATTGAATGTTATTTATCCAGAGCAATGAGCAAGTTTCACAATTTTTATATCGCTTACCCACAATTACTGGCCCAACAAACATCCACCTCTCGAATGTTTGTGCGTCTCTGGCGTCTTGCAGGATTTGATCACGTCTGCTCACGTCCGTCCACTCGTCTGCCTTCTGGGGTCGAGCCACGTCCTCTCCTCTCCTTGTTTCACTTGCCCGCCTTCTGCCCTCTGGATATCTGCTCTCTGGTTCAATCGCCTGCCTTCTGCTCTCTGCTCCACTCGCCTGTCTTCTCGGGTCTGATGCACTCGCCTCCCTTCTGGGGTCTGATCACTCGCCTGCCTTCTACGCTCTGCTCCACTCGCCTGTCTTCTCGGGTCTGCTGCACTCGCCTCCCTTCTGGGGTCTGATCACTCGCCTCCCTTCTGGGGTCTGATTGCGAGCCACCCATCGGCTTCCCTTTTAAACCTGCCGACGGGAATTCCCCTATTTCTCAACATTTCGGGGTTCCCCGCCCTCATTTTTCCCGCGGGGGTTCACCATCGTCATTTTTTATACACGCAAGGAGGGCCACCCCCGCGGGGAACCACCATCTTTCGGCCGACTAGCCATTGTTGTTGGCCGAACTGCGCCTCATAACGCCACAACCTTACAAAATCCGCCTTTTTATCACAATATATATATATATATATATATATCCGCCTTTTTATCACAATATATATATATATATATAAATTATTAACTTAGAATATCGAGGAAGAGTTGGCCGGAAACGACCGATCTGCCACAATATATATGGAAAACAGATTCCCTATAACGCCTATTATATATATATAATAGACGTTATAGGGAATCTGTTTTCCATATATATTGTGGCAGATCGGTCGTTTCCGGCCAACTCTTCCTCGATATTCTAAGTTAATAATTTTTAGGGCGCCAGGTATTTTTTTGTCATAAAAACACCAAAAGATTCAATTTAGTTTTAATTAACATTCAGAGCACGAAATAGATACATCAACAGGGCGTGTTCACTCATTTATCCTTACTTTACGAAACCCGACTTTCTTCAACCATAATCCACAGACGATTGACTCTGCTTCCGCTTACATCAGCAAATCCACGATGTCTCCCACACAACGATGCACCCCGGAGCATGTTGCGCGCACTTCGTCCAACACGCAGCAACTCGCAAGCTAAAAATCCTGGTCTGCATTGTTTTTATCGGGAACTGTAATTTAACATGTTACAATATAAAATATTGTAAAAATATGTGCCTCTTACTCTGTACAAAAGTTACTTGATCGTCTCCCTATAATTGAAATTAATATTCTGCAAAAATGTTGAATGTTTTGTTTTGTATATTTCCTTACTTCATAACTTTAAAACGTCGTATTTAGTTCTATTCTGATATTTTTTGGTGTTGAGATAAACAAGGGGATATATTAATTGTTTCAGAGCAATAGTAATATATTAATAATAAGCTTTTGTAATAAAATAATTTACTTCATCCTAAACAAATTTCATCAATATAATAATTTTTATATTTTCAAACTTAAAGCTGGCAATTCTTTCTTAATTAACACTACATATATATTAACAGAAAAGATACAAAAAAGTTTCTTAGAACTAACAATTCTCGATCTCTGAGATCAGGGTCGTATGATATGGAAATATATATCTCATAGATAAGAATATTTCACACAAAATCTACTCAGACCTAGTAATATAGAAAATCAGCAAAAAGTTACAGGAGTAATTACCATGTCGTAATAATGGACCTTCCAGCGACTTCCTGGTTGCAGTTTCCACCTATTTTGGGTCGCGCTCGATCCAAATCACAGCCGTCCCCGCCGCCGCTATTCTTCGTCGTTCAGGATACTTTCCAGTTAATCCTTGTCTCCTCGGGTTACCTGTTACGATAATCTGCTCGTCTCCTCTATCTGTCTCTAATCTCATCTGCTCACCGCTCTCATCTCCACGATCTCCCTTGCTTAAAATCCCAACATCTGTCCCAAATATCTCTCAGCAAGACTTTTGAATACCTCTTCCCCATTTCTTTAGTTCTTATCCCGAAGGTGGCAGGGATGGATATTAACCTATAACATTTATGGTTAATCTTCTCTGGGAATAACAGTTTGCCCCTCTTCCCACAAGGTTTCTGGGGGAAAACATCACCCGTTGCAGCCAAATCTCACCATAGTAGGCGCGCTGTGATGCCTAAGTTTTATTACCACTGGCTCAAGTAGTCTTCTTTCTTTTTCTTGACTCCGCACCGCCAAAGTCCGAGCAGCTGTGTTTGACCGTTGCAGTGTATTGCCTGAAGCTACTACGGAAGGTCAGATTCATCGTCGTGCAGATCTAAGAACTGTATTGTTTGTGCGTGTGTTTGTGCTTCTGAGTGTGTTTGTAATTTTCAGTGTGCGTGTCGTGTTTCCCGTTATTTAATACGGTATCTTGTTTATTCAAGTTACGTATTTAAAGACATTTTGTTGTTAATTATTTCTTTTGTCTAATAATTTTTTGATCTTGATGTATAGTTAGACGTATTCTATTTCCTCGGTCGAGGAGTAATTTAAATAACAATAAATATAAACATATAATAGAATATTTTCGTTTCTTCTTGGAATTTATTTCCATAAGGAGTATCTAAGTATGTGATACAATTGCATTTCGTATAATATAATATTAAAATTACAATTTTTTCTCCACTTCCCGCTCATATCGACTTTTTTTAATGTGCTGTAGTTGTAAAATATTTTTTACAGCTCAACAACCTATCACGACAAAACAATTCCGTGTCCCTGGATCTAAATTCCACTCAAATTCAGCATTTAGACTCCCCATATATAAATTTCATGGAACCAAATGTTGAGTATAAAGTTCTGAATTATTATCAACTACATTTTCCTCCAGACCTTTCAATAATTGTATTTTGCTGATATTTTTTATAGGAAATAACACTATTGTTCTGAGTTAATCATGTCGTGTACATTCAATTCCAGACAAAGTTCAAAGAAAATGTACGAGAGTATTTGTTCAACGTCTAGGGATGTAACTAATTAAATTAATGCATAAAACATACTGCCATTTTTTCAACAAACAATTTTAATTAACTTTCATTGAATATATCTACTTTATCAGGTAATTTTTAAAGACATAAAATATATGTAAAAGCGGATAATTTTGCGTCGTGGACTGTGTCCTGGGACCGTTAATACCATACATATAAAACTTGAGTTAATTAAAATTGTTTGCTGACAAATTGGATGTATGTAATATTTATTTATACTTAATTGTCAGATTGTCGATTTATTGTAATTAAATTACTTTTTATAGATACATTTAGTGTCAATTATATGAATTCTTCTAGTAATGTCAGGAGTATCAGAAACGGAGCAAAGTATTATGATAAAATCGCAACTTCCATTACTCATAGTTAATCTTATTGATCTCGCAAGCTCTTATTTTATTATAATCAACTCGTGCCTTATATGGTAAATAAGTTATTGGATCCATTAGTCCTCTATTGAGGAAATAGGACAAGTCAAAGAATATGTTACATATCACACTAAGAATACGAATATAAGAAACAAAATATGGATACAACATATGAGTAAAGAAAATTATGTATACAATGATAAATAAATAAAACAAAGCAGAGCAAACAAAATATGAATACAACATATCAAGAATATGAGTACAAAACAATAAGAGAGATAGTAAAAGAAACTATGTATACAATGATAGACAAATAAAAGAAAGTATACATAACATATACAAAAGATATAATTTCTAGAGAAACAATGTCAATTTGGAACACTATAGCGGTATAATAGAGATCCACGCACTTCACACGCATAAACACTTTGAAACACACGTGTGTAGATCCGTGGGAAATCAGGCTCCAGCAGATCTCGTCAATTTAGGTCATGAAACAAAGAAGAAAAGACCGTTAATGAGAGGATAACGTATAATATACACCTGATATTGTTTGCATATGATGACCACTGATTCAGCACTTTTGCAAAAATAGACTTTAATTACTTTCAGACCGATTGATAAATTCAGGAATAGAATAATAAACTCCTTCTAGCAGGAGATTCTTGCATGCTTTAGTGAACTGATTATAACTGTTTAAATTTTTTATGTTGTCCGAAAGGCTGTTGTAGAGTTTTATTCCGGAGCAGTGGATGGATACTGTTCTCGTAAAGGTGAAGGCGATGTTTATCAGCTCTGAGGACTGATCGGTTTCTAGTACCGTGTTGATGATAATGCCCGTTGCTTTGGAATAGGCTGAAATTACGTTTTACAAATTTTAGAATTTCTAGTATTCGCAGTGTAAAACTAACGAATAATAATCTAAAACTTAGTACAGTTCTCATTAGGTTCAATGAAACTTTTTAAAGTCTAATATGTTTAAGTAGAAAAAATCACCATTCGTAGAATTACGTTAATCTTCCCATGGGTTTTATGTGTCCATATCACAAACGTCTTTATTTATGTCTTTAAAAACTTTGAAGGGGTAACGAGAACAATTGCAATCGTCACAGTAACACTATTGAAATCGAGAACACTTGCCATTGAATTTTTTCAAGACTTACTAATAACCTCGTAAACCCACAAAACACACAAGAAAAAACTAAAAGCTGCTGTTGCACATAAATGAAATTACGGGTCATTTTTCCAATTTTTGTTTTATTTTTCAGCGTAATTATGTTTTTCGCTCCTCTCACCAGCCGTCACACAGGAAACAGCTGCAGGAATACGAGAATATTCATACTAAAGGGAAAGTTTTTAATTTTTAAAATGTACAATGTAATCTACACGTTTCTAAATCGTCACATTACTACAATATAACCTTTATTGTAGTTCTATGAGAGTGATTGCTTACGTATATGGGGATTATTCTGTCTTTATCTTAGCTGTGTCCATAATTCTAATTATGCTTCTCTTTTCATTACATTTTTTACGTATCTTCCCTCCATTTGTGTTAGACGTACTAAGAAATAAATTAGACTAAATTAAAAAATTTGTTCCCCTTTATATGAAGCGTTACTTCTGCTAATTATTCTTTCCTTTAAACATTTTGTGAATATTTATATCAGGGCCTCTTCCTCCGTTCAATAAAGTTTTATTATAATATCAAATAGATATTAGTGTCTCCTAATAATATTTATAAATAGTACTAACTTAATATGAAGGATATATTTATAACGAGAAACAGTTGCGAGGAAAGTTTGAAATGATTTACGATTCGAAGTAGCCTAACTTCTAACTCCAAACAAATATGAACTATAAATTAAAGCAGAGAACTAAGAATGCAAATTTTTATAATCGTAGCATTTGTTATATCGACCTAATAAAAAGTTTTTTGAGTACGAGAATTAATGTATATAAATTTAACACAACCATATCAGTAATCATTGTATTAAATTCACACATAAATTTAAACGGCAAAGCTGCATCATCTTTGTCAATTACGGCTGATATATTACTTATATTTAAAACATTAAAATATAAATCAAGGTACTTTTGTTAATGATATTTTTGTTCCGTATGAATTTGATGTTGCTGTCTGTATTTCGTCTAAGTTGATTTCTTTCATATTGCATCCGCGTCTACAGTGCATTTGAAGGTCTGTGGTCCTTTTTATCCTTATTCTAGTCCAACTTTTGCCAAATATTTGTTAGCTGTTGGTTTATAAATATATTTCACTTTCAGCATATACATGAATTGTTCCTCAGTGTATTTTACTTTTCGTCTCACCTAGATTTTCGATTCTGAAGACTTAAGTAAGTGAATAATATGCACACTCAATTATAGGTTCAAACAGATAGTATATATTCTGTAATAAAGTAATTTTCAAATAATTACAATTTCGGCTAAATTATTTCCTATTTTATATAATCACATTTGGCTTTAATTGAGGTATTTATGTAAGTAAATTGTTAATCTTCGTACAGTATTAAAATTGATATCATTGGAACAAATATGAATACAGCCAGTACAAAAACTACAAAAATTATATGTAAAAGTGCAAATTGGATTTTGATATATGAAAATATCTTTCATCAGAGTTTGTGGGAATTGCAGGGCGATTTTTTAAGCACTATGAATTTTAAACGTATATGATGTAAATCCTTTATTAAATATTCAACTAGCAATACTATGGCTACGTTTCTCTTGTTGAAGATATTGCGCTATCGAGCTACATTTCATTTTGGCTGAGCGAGCGGGTTATTAGATTTAGGGCTGTATTGTACGTTGACGTGAGTAAAGGAATAGTCTCAGGTTAGTATTATTTTAATCATTCTTTCTCCTTGCGCTTACAGAGGAATTGTAAAATCACCAATGATTCATATTTTCACCTAAATTCTCGATCTACTCCGGGAAACGTCTACGTTCCATCTTCCGACGATCTATCTTTCTCAGCTTTCTTCCCGCCATGCTACTGTTTCTTAATTAACTTTCTTTTCTTCTCAGATTTCCCCTACCCCTAGCATTTTCAGTAACATGCACAAGGCAATATTGTGTTTTGGGGATCGCAAAATATTTCTCTTTTTTTGTCGTTTTTTCATCATTGAAAATGTTTCACGCCATCTGGTGATTATATTTTCGTGCCTTAATAGCGTAGAGTGTATTTCTTACTTTGACTGGAATGTACATACAATATCTGCGTATTCCAAAGATTCCGTGTACAATTCTTTACAGCTACTCTAACCCTTCTCTTGAATTTAAATATATTAAAAGTTTTATAACGTCAATTGTTGCTTGTAATGGTGCACAATAAGCCAGAATAGGAATCATACTGCAACGAGAAGAAATAAAAACGAGAAGAAATAAAAATCTTTGCCGACGATATTGTAGTATTACGGGAACCAGAAGAAGACTTGGAAACCATACTAAATGGCATGAACAGAGTCCTGGAGAAAGAGTTCAATATGAGGATTAATAGAGGGAAAATCAAGGTAATAGACTGTAGTTTGGGAAACAGTGGGTGTTAGATTAGGAAGAGATATTTTGATGGAAGTTAAGAAATTCTGCTACTTGGGAAGCATAATAACTAGAGATGGTAGAAGTATAGTAGACATAAAGAGTAGGATAACAGAGCAAAGAAGGCTTTCGCGAAAAGAGGAATTTACTAACGGGTAATATAAGTGTTAATATTAGGAAATTGTTGCTAAAAATGTTCGTATGGAGCGTGGCGTTGGGAGCGAAACGTGAACGGTATGAGTTGCGCTAAGGAAAGTAGTAGACGCGTTTGAAATGTGGTGCTATAGGAGAATGCTGAAAATCAGGTGGGTGGATAGAATCAGTAACGAGAAAGTTCTAAACAGAATAGGGGAAGAGCGAACAATATGGAGGACGTTGACAATAAGAAGAGATAGATTAATAGGCCACGTTTTACGGCATGAGGGTCTTGTAAAATTAGCATTAGAGGGAAGTGTGTGGGGCATGAAAAGAAGAGGGAGGCCTATGATATAATACGCTATAGAGATTATGGAGTACGTAGGATGTGGTAGTTATGAGAAAATGAAAAGTCTTGCGCAAGTTAGTTTAGCATGGACGGTTGCATCAGACCAGTCTTAGGATTGAATGCCACAACAACAGCAGGTTAGTGTTTTTATTATTACAATTATAAAATATAATATAGCTCGATGTCAACGACGAAATATAAAATGTTATTATTTAAACTATTCCACTGAATAGTTTCTTAATGTTATTAATTGTGTTGGTAATTTCTGATTATTATTATTATTATAAAGCAGTCCTTTGAATTGTTAATTCGTAATTAGAGATAATTAGCTAAGATAGTAAAAAGATATCCCCGCGCAGAGGCCAAATGTAATGCGCATACGAGAATCTGCACAGATCTCGAACGTAAGATAATTGTCGGCAGACTTAAACTGATAACGTGTAAACGATTGACGAATTATCTCTCCAACAGAACTCTTCTCTACGATACGGAAACCGGCGTGGAAAAGTACGTTATCACATGCGGCGTCCACACATGAGATCTACAAGGGACCTTCCTGTTGTGGAACATTATGTATGATGATGTATTAAGACTTGAGATTCCCACGGAAAGCAAAATTATTGGCTTCACAGACGACATAGCAATTGTCGTCGTCGCTAAGCACCGGGAACAAATAGTTCAGATAGCCAATGAGGCTATTTATGTGATTGGGCAATGGCTACGGACAATGGGACTGCAACTGGCGGAAGAAAAAACAGAGGCATTCTTGGTCACGTGGGAACAAATCTAGAGAATCCATCACCCTTACGGTCCGGAAACTGCGAAAGTCTAATTCGAAATCGACTATCTAGATATCTGTATAATTAAAGATTATATCGATTTCTTTTAAACAACCACCATGATATGTAAAACTTAAAGATCCCGGACAGTATCTGCATTGTCCACGAATTAAAGCCAAAATGTTGGCAGGTCCCAGACAATACCGCTACTTCTTTTCGCGAGATGTTGTGCTATCGAGTGAACTTGATGTGTGCTTCGATATGGGTACTGCTTTGAACAGTAAAATCAAACAGGGAGAATAGGTTAGTTCCATCCACAGGCATGTGCACTAACGCGTTAAACCTGTTCCTACAGGACAGTATCCGACGAATGGCTGTCTGTGTGGTGGCAGGAATGCCCATCCCGTAAGACATTCTGGCCGATGAGTGCCGCAACTACAAACAGAACAGAGTCTGGAAGGCAAGAGGGTTGAGAGGAAAAAAAACATAAGAATGAATGCAACGCCGTTGGATGAGTCCAATAAAGGCCGATGGAACCCATAGGTTATAAGATTCAAATTAAGACTGATTGATCGGAAAACACGGAGAATTGAATTAATTATCTTACTCAACTCTTGACCGGTCACGGCTGCTATCAAGGGCATACTTCAACAGGTTTGCCATAGATAATTCACCCTGCATAGCCTGAAAGTTTAAGTTAAAGAGACACCATAACACGTGTTTTTTCAGTTGCTCAAAGATTTCATATGGTAGACGCATTAGAAAGTGAGATTGGAAACCTCAATAACACAGAAATTTGGTACCCCAATATCTGCTCTCACCTAAAACCTGAAAAAGTAACTGAGCATATGCCTCTACAGTAATTTAAAGATTAAGAAATTACGAAAAAGAGAGAAATAATAGTGTTTAAAGGAGACAGAGAGAGCTTGACGCTACGACTGCTTCCTGTGAAGTAATGTCTAACGACGGTCCCACAGGAAGAGACACAGTCATCGTTGGAAAGGGAGGTGTTTTTAGTGGGTAGAATCCCACACTACTATCCAGTGCGGACCCTGAGATAGTGTCTTTAGAAGATTTTCACCTGCCCTCGCAAAAAAAACCAAAAAAAACGTGTAAACGATCTTCAGATTTCGCGGCAGATTTGTTGAATCTGGCAGATATCTGCCGTTGAAATCTGCTCGTGTGGGGGCACCCATTGAAGTATAAAGACTTAAATCCGTTCTTCGATTCCAACCCGGAACTATTGGAATGTGAGTTATGTGGGACATTCCATGTGAAGCGACCAAGGGGTCACCGCGAGACCAAGCCCGATTTGGACGAAATTTTTGCAATTTGTGCTACGATGCCTTAGATGAAATATGTGTTTTTGGCCGAAATACGCGCCTTTTTGCGTGTGCCGTTTGTCACTCAACGTCGTCTCAAACATGCTATAATTGAGCTTTAATATTGAGGCAGTCATTAAGGAATAGTGCCTGAAAATTCTTTTGAAAGGTAAGGCTTATGGGCAAATAATAAGTTACACAAATATCATCCCTGACCCCCGAAAATAGCCACAAAAAATCGTCTTATTTTTTTTCGTATTTTCAAAGAATCTTGCTGGGCCAAGTAAAGTAGATATGGCATTCATATTTTTTTCGTTCGTAGATATAACTGTCTACAAGTTAGAGGATTTACAACTTTTCAGACAATTTACTTAGGTGAACTTTATGCAGCAAACATAGCAGAAAAGTGAAAAACACCAAAAATGAGATTTTTAGAGGAATAAATAGTTTGCAGTTCTAAGGGACTCCAGAAATCGTTTTCTAGGTGACATTATATTAAAAACTTGTGTTTAATTTTTTGTGTATTGATGGATGAGGTCTAAAATATTAGTTCAAAATTAATTGTAGTGTACTGTCGACAAATATTGTTTCATCTTATCTTATTGTGCAACAATTGCTCGAATATTGTCTTCATAAATGCTATTTCAGTTTCTTAGGTGCATGACTTACATATTATATAAAAGTAAACTTGTTTGAATCAACCGTCTATTTATTATTATTTCCATGAGGTCACCAGAAGCCACAGTATTTCTTCCTAGAGGCGCCATTGTTTTCAGTCCTGAACATTAAATGATAACACTGACCATAGTACGTCAGCAGGTTTTTGGGTTGAGAATTAATATTTCGTGAAAATACAGTCTTTCCTCTGATATACATCAAATTATTCTTTCAGCAGAATTCCGGTGTAAATTTAAATAAAAAAACTTGATTCGTTACTCATAACGTGTTTAAATTTTTATATGAATGTGTGAATAATATATGAATGATTGAGGTTGAACAAAAACTATAATTTTCTTCCGGTAGTTCTGATACAACTTGTAAATTGAGGATGATAAGATTTTCTTTTAACAGGTCAGGATATTTCTACGAAACAATATACTTGTAAGCAGCACTTTCATCGCAACAGATAAAATGGGGAAATTTTGTACAAGAAACGAAAGCAAAACATGGAAGATAATAATTAACTGCATTTTCCCACTGGAGCAGAAAGTGGAGGAAGATTCTTTGCAGAATTGCTGCATTATCTTAAGCCTTTAAGCGATCCTCAGAACTAATTAAGGAGTACATTAAAAAAGGAAACCGCTGAGAGGAGACAACCGAAAACAAAACGAAATCACCCCTGCTCAAACATTAAGTCGCATAACATAGAATATAATCTAGGGCCAAAAGAACAATGCCGAGCTGTAAGACAATAGGATAAAATCCCATATAAACATAATAATTTTATTTTTACTTACCTGTTTAGAACACGGCGTAATTCAAGAAAATCTTCACAGTTCTTGAGTTGGAGAGTTAAATTATTCTATATTGAAATGAATAATATACTTAACCCGTGGATTCTTCTCGGACATTTAATAAATAATGTAAAAACGGAAACCGTAAACAGCCAAATTCTCCACAATACAGATTTATTGCTCTTGGCTTGCGTGCCATGCACTGACCCATGAACGTAACAACATGGGCTGTTTGAAAAATTACAAGAATAGTTTTAAAAGAAAACTCGACAACATGGCATACGCATGTTATTTATATTTCAGATTTTTGAATGAAAAACAATAAACTATTGACTGTGTTTACGAAACTATTGCTAACAGAAGAGAGAGAGATTGTAATAATAGTCGATCCAAACAATTCATATAGCCTGAAGACGGCGGCATAAAATGGCCGCAGAAACGTTGTGTTCTTTTAAAAACCTGGCCTGGTTGGAAAATTTCATCCGAATTATTCACCGGGGAAGTCTACGTTCATTAATCGATCCAACTTCTGATTTTCATCCGAGAAAATTAATCTGTAGTTTATATCTTTGTATACTGCATTATTTTCCCCATGTTTTCTAAAATATTAGATAAAATAATTTCAAATTTTTTAATTTCTTGAAAAATATAATATTTTATCAACAGCACAGCGTGGCTTTCTTAAAGGAAAGTCCACACATGACGCAGTGTACGGCTTCATTCAAAACATCCAGAATTCATTGGATGAAGGACTGAAGATAGCTGGCAGATTTTCTGATCTCTCTAAGACATTCTTTACTGTATATTACTAAAAATGTTGGAATATTGTGTAACTCAAGGTTATGCGTCACTTCTACTAAGATCGTGTCTTACAAACCATATACAGCAAGTAGTAGTTGAAAATAAAGACGGCCAACTTCACTGATTAGGAGTTTATAACATGTGAAGTTCCTCAAGGATCAATACTTGGACCTTTACTTTTTATTCTATACATTAATGATCTTCCAGGATACACACATCCTCTAAAATCGATTCTCTAGGCTGATGGCAGAAATAGTTATTCAGATAAAAACTTCGATAAACAAGCTAGGAAAGCAGACAGCACTCTGGACGGTCTAAGTGTTTGGTTTAACGTGAATAAATTGTCCCTGAACTAAGCTAGTTCAGTTTAATGCTGATGCCAGTAATAGACCCGTAGATAAATTTCAGCCTACGAACGCCTGTGCAACACGTTGAGAAAAAGTACATAAAAATTGTGTACTTCGCATATTTTCATTCATTTATGAGCTATGGCATCTCTAATTGGGGAAACTGCTTCAGGACCAATGAAATATTTAAATTGAAAATGCGTGCGAATTCTAGTACGAATTCCAGAAAAGTTGTAAGCCTTTCTCAAAAATTTGCAAATACTTACTTTACACAGCGTATATATTCATTAAAACTTACATTTTTTAAAGCGTAATATAAATTTGTTTCAAACGAATCGCGAATTTCATGAATACGCGACTATAAGTCGTTCAGCTCTAAAGTCGGAGAAGCATCGCCTTGATCTCCACCAGAAAAGTATTCACAATACCGGGATGCTATTATACAACAGCCTTCCTCCAGAGGTTGAGAACAATAACAACTACAAAAGTTTCATGAATTGGAGTAAAATTATTCTATTATATGGCGTGTTTTACTCTATACAGGATTTTCTTAATCGTCCCCCCATATAATTAAAATTAAGTTCCTGCAAAAGTGTTGAATGGATTTCCATGTAAAATCACATACTACATATCGTTAAACTTTCTGTACAGTTTTTTATGCTCTTTTGTTTCATGTATTTCCTAGAGATATGAAGGAAGGCAAGATTCCTGGCCGTGCAGCTCCAAGAAGTGAATACTCTACCTTATGCGTGTGTTTGTATTCACTAGTGTGTGTCTGTGTAGTGTTTTTAAATATTTTAGACATAACCTTCCAGTTTAGTTATTTAATTTGAAGTTTATTTGTAATTAATGAAACATTTTATTTTTTCTTATAATTATTTCTTATAATTATTTTTCTTATAATTATTTATGTATGACGTATCCTATTTCCTCAACCGAGGACTAATGGAAACAACAATAAATGTGAAACATGAAAATAACACTGATAGAAATACAGGTACACTATCTGGTTTCAAACAATCTTAGTTTTGTACACATCTATAAAATTTTCATCGTGAACGTTTAATGTTTCTGAAATTAGACATAAATCACAGATTAACGTGTTGTTATTTCTGCAAATAACTTGGTAAATTTATACAGTAAGTAATTGGAACCTTAGTTTATTGAAAGACTCAATGTGAACCAAGGCTCGTGACATGATAAATTATACATAAATGTATTTAGACAGAGATATGGAGAGGAGGAAGAGAGTTTTGATGAATTTGTGGAATGAAGAGGATAAAGCACGTATCAACATTATAAATCATACGTATATTGCAGTAATTACGATAAATCAGCTTAAACAGCTAGTCGGTGTAACTCATTTAAAACATAATATTAATTGTGGGAAATCCTCTTATATTGGGAGAACTAATGAATAAAAAATTTATTGCAAAAAAAGAATACAAAAGAAATTTGTGAATTTAAATTGTGATTCACTTTAAATTATAACAATCACCACCTCAATTGCATATACCATAATTTTTTAATGTATATTTCCTAATATCGGAACTATGTCCATTTGTTCACTTATATAACTCACAAAACATGAAATATGCATTATGACTGTAACAGTATTTTTGTAAGGCTGACAGCTGATGAGTGTAATAAGCTGTCACGTCCAGAACGGCAAAAAGCCAAAAAATAATATCTGCCCAAGGCCTTTTTTTCAATGAACGAGTGACCCTACTATTAATTCAATTCTTCATTTTGCCTGAAACCTATCATTGCCACAATCCAGACGGAAACATCACAGTGAAGGAGAGAAAACAAGTGAACGAAAATTAGTTATTCGAAATATATGCGTAAAATGCTTATTACAAAATGGAATAAGAAAATTGACTAATAACTTACATTAAAGGGTTTCTTGTGAAGTATGCTGTCTTCAAACATTTTCCTAGCAGATATAACGCCAAAGTATATTGATTCAATACATCAATATTTATTGAATTTTCTACCAATTTAAAAGCTCAGATTTTATAATTATAAGGGCGTGGTATAGCATGTAACATAAAGACAGAAACCAAAATTATAATCGGATTCTTTGTAATATATTTTTTATGAAGTAGTCTACTTTCTATCTGACTACAACATTCATTCAAATTAAGCGTTCCGACGACCAACTGCAATGTCGTCATCGTCCATTAGAAAATGACAGATGTTGATCGTCCGATCTTTGCGTTTTAATCAATGTTGTGCCCGTGAAAATTAACTTTTCTTGAAACGAAGAAATCGGGAAAGTTTTCCATTTTTTGCAATTATTTTTCTTACAAGAAAATGTATTTCATTTCAGAATAATTGCCTTTTCCTTGACGTTTCAGTACTGTGACTGTTGACATTGCAAATCTTTCACCGAAATTAATTAAAATATAATGTAACTTTCTAACTTGAATTATTTGTCATTATTTATTACCAAATGAAACAATAAAAGAGAGAAATACATCATATAGGCGTCATATTATATATCAATTTTAGAATTACTTTTCTTTGTATGAGAACTGATTGTCATATCAATTTTCAAAATTCTGAAAATGTACTTGGAAGATTTGTAATACTTTTCAAAACTATTTATGTGTCATGTAACGCATAAAAATACATAAAAGTAGGATAAAAGAAATTATGTATGAATACTGACGTGACTGAGAAATTAAATTAAAAAATACAACTATGAACTCAACGAAAGCGTTCAGTAAGTTCATACGTCAGTTGACAAAATTACGCTTGTAAAATGTTATGGAATAAACATTGAGTAAGTAAATACTGAATACTGATTGAATAATATTTGTAGAAGAACAAAGTGAAGAAGTTGAATGAAACTTGATAGTTCTTATATTGAACAAATAGATAAATGGCAATTAACTAAATTACAAGATAAATGCAAAATTCGCAAGTTGCACGGGAAAAAATGAGATAAAAAAGATAGTCAAAAAGTGACAATGGTTATAACTAGAAAATATTAATTTTCAATTTAAATAGACCTGAATGTTTCGAGAAGTAAATCCCTGCATCATTTTCCCTGCCACATCCTCTGCGTCATGACTGATTTATTACGTTCGATTCCAGACCGTGCTATTTGAGTTCGAAATCCAAAAGGATGTGGAAACAATGAACGTTACCATTCCTTACACAACGCAAAACATTTTATGAAGCTCAATTTGCCCAACCCACATTTTACCTGTTCTGAGAAGGCAAAAAATTTTCATTTAAAATTCTATGGAGATAGAGTCAAGAAATTGCAAGAGTCTTTTTTAATAAGTGAAAAAAGTTGAAATAATAAAAGAAAAAGTTAAAAATATTGATGTGTGCAAGAATATTGGATTGTCCATTGAAACTGTTACTAAAAACTAAGCTGTTCATTTCGTTCTAACAAGAAAATTAGATTTTTCGGTTTGTTCTAACGTCCCATTAACAATTAAAGTCATAACAAGCATCTATACGAATATCTTGCACTCAGGGACATTTATCACGAGTTTCTAATAGACAGAAGTTGTCGACCCATGAGAATATGAATCTTTTCGATGCACAGAAGAAAGCCATTATATCCGGTAAGACTGGAGTAGTTTTTATTGTATTTTGTTTCCTCAGGCATATTAAATCAGGATCATACCAATCCAAAATGTGCATTTAGGTTTCCTTCTTCCCTGTCATACAAAGAGTTGCATGTCAGTATGCCCAGTTCCTTTATTAACATTATTAGATGCCAAGCTATCTTACCACCGAGTTTCTCAGCTCCGTAATTTTTTCCTTGATGTTATTCTCGTCCAACTTTGTGTTTATCCAATCGAGGAGGATATTAAACCTAGTTTGATCATGGAAAGACCCTAATAGTAGCCAACTGGTCCATTAAAGAAAAGGATTTAGCACGTAATTTCACCATTTCGTCAAAATTAGTCTCCGAAACAAGGTCAGGATCATCAAAAATTACTCTGGATTTACTCATTACTATTACTAAGATCTGTCGGATTACAGTAGTCTAAGGTTTGCTTCATCCTTTTATTTGCCGCCTTTGTAGAAGGTGAAGTTAAAAGCTAGTTCTGGACTGTGATAGCGTCGAAGAGGGCCGCATTTCAGACAGATTAGGGACTTGACTGACTGATGTAGATAAGTATTGATCCGCTATATTCTCCTCATAGGAAGCTACCGCTCTGGTTCTGCAACTGTCTGGAGCACAAAGGTCGGAGGTCATCCGATGACCGTCCTGATCCTCAGAGACCCTGGATTCCAGCACCGTTGAGAACGTGGGTTGTTCATCTTTACCCGTATTTCCCCATCAGTTGAGTTGTCCGTTTCAACCAATGTGCCCATACCTCAGGCTGGTGCCCTTCGGATGCACTCGGAAGCGCAGTGGCCATCACCCTTGCATACGAAACACTGACCAGAGTCCACGCTCACAAAAATATGGTAGTTAACCGCATTACGTAGAATAGGAATAAATACCGGAATTTCATCTACGTTGTCCGGGTGGATATAGGTAATACGCCTAAACGAGCCTAAATGAGCAAAATTAGGAAGAGATGTACGGGTCTTTACTATAATGATCCTATTTTTAGCATCAAATTCTAACTTCTCCAACTCCTTTAATATTGCTTCACAAGGTATCGATAGAAAAGCATTCCAAAGTATGATTTTCATCTGCTAGTTTGCTAGGACTGATGGAACACAAAACAAAATTTATAAAAAGCCGCCTAACTTGATTGACTAATTTGTCAGCTTCTTTTACTGTCGATAGCAACACACACATCTCACCGTTTGCGATTTATATATATTAATATATATGATTACAATAATAAAAGTATATATGTATATTTAAAATTGGTTTTAGCATGTAAGATATTTTAGTGATTTACATTTACATTGTGCAAGTAATCTGTTTCATTAATATATTGTTATTTCTTATTATATTATTTTCGTGGAGAGACTGAAGAAAAGAATTCTTAATTTCCTCACCGTTCTTACGAAGGTTGGAAGCCAAAACCTTCCTAAATACATTACATTCTTCTTGTCTTTCCACTTTTATACATTTGTTTGTGGAACAACTCAAAATTGTAGGTTCAAATCATAATAATTTTATACTCTAATAATTTATTGCCACTGTTAGCAATGTTAATTTTATTTCTGATACTATTGGTTTTGCATAACTTGTATTGGCAGAAATATGCAATTTGTTTAAGATAATTATTCGATTAATCTTACTATTGTTATAATATATATTCTATATATATATATATATATATGTAAAAATGTTAGTGAATATAGAAAAAAGGTCAACTAAATTATTTTCAGTAATAAAAACTATTAGACAGGGTCTGTTATAATACGATACGGGTAGTACACAAAGCAGGAAATAAGAACAGCAATAGTCAAAATAGGTACCATTACAATTGTTCGATTCAAGAAAAATATATCCATGATAATTACAGAATAAAAATTAATAGTATTAGTATTTCTGACATATTTAAAAATGAATACCAAAATATTTTAGAATAAACCTCATTTCTCAGTTTTTTACTTTCTTTGAAGATTAAATATGTATAAATTACAAATCCATAATCAACACGACATACTGAACGACTCATTGAGCTTCATATTATTTTTCATCATAAAGTAAAGCTAATAAAAATCTGTACGCTGTTAAATACAATAGGTTTCCGATGGATAAATATAGCTAAATCACATTTTAGTTGAATGCATTCACCCGCAACAAAATTTGCATGGCGAGTGGATCAATACTTCATACTTCCATTTCCTCTCCAATGAATAATTTATGCGGAGCCCTTTGTCGGACTTAATATAAATATAGATAGCTCCAATAGTATATTTTGAAATTTTAATATGAGATACGTAGTTTCCGTAAGGTAGGTACAATTAAGGAGGTCGGCAGTCGTTAAGGAGCTGACCCAATGAATGTAAAATAGGTTTTTATTATGCGGAAGAGTTAAAATTCTGTTTAAGTAACTTTTACTAAATTATTTTCAAGGATTCAAACTATAAAATGTGAATTCAATGGACGACCCCAGGAAAAGATCTTCTTTCAAAATATTAATCAGATAGCGGAAGCGACTTCTCATGCTGCTTATGGGCAAGATCAGGAATGCAACGTTAATTATAGATGCTATAGAATCTTAGGAATTAAAAGATAAATATAAGTAACTGACATTTACTTAATATGAACACAGAAATTATGATAATTTTCCTGTGGTACATTATTTATGTAACACGAGTAAATTGTTTTTTGACGAACGTCAGACACCATTGTGAAAAATATTTTATCAGTGTTAAAATCAGTGCCGCGAAAATGTACTTCCGTCACGTGGAAGGAGACTAATTATCTAGACGGGAAGTCCCAACGACATGAAGTTGAGTAGTATCTTCCTGCCAACTGGTATTAATATATGCTGCATCCAGACAGGCCAAACATTGTCAGACGTTCAACGCTATCATTATGAGCCAAGCTCTGTTCTTACTCGTCAGTTCTCTGTTCGCATTTGCCTTAGCTCAGGTGAGACTCTTCTGTTCGACAACGCATAATTACCGTCGTTTATTTAGCTTCTCGACTTGTTTCACAAGTTTTTTTGTTATTACAATCATTTCACTACGTATATTTAAGTTCATAACTATAGTGTGAAAGCTTCAAAAACTTTATTATTAGCACTTCAATGTAACACGCACGTACAGGGTGCCCCATCTGAAACAGTAAGGCCAAATATCTCTGAAGGGGGGCAGGTAAGGAAAAAAAATTGCAGACAAAAGTTGTAGGGTTACGAGGGGGACATTCGATGCATGCATTATTTTGAATTATTAAGTTTATACTTGCAAGTTGCAAGCACGAAGTCCTTTTTTTTTTAAAAAAAAACATATTTTTAATCCACATGAAACATTCTTGTTTTGATGAGTTAATTTCATATGCCCCATTATTCATGTAATTACCACTAATTTTACCGGAAAAAAGTCACAAATACTGATAACGAAGACGATTTGGGTACAGCTGTTGATATGTCCGAGCAGCGGTTTGATAGACTCTTCTACACTCTCCTAAAACGACAAAAATATCGACAATTTCACTGTTTGAATACATCGTGTCGTGATACTAACTCAATAATAGCTGAATTGGCACTTATTAGAAAAAACTAATGCTGGAAGTAGTCGGAAAATTTTATGTTTTATTTACATTTGATTATTCCAGTTGGTGAACAAACCTGTGGAACAATTATCAACACCAAGGCGCCTCTAACTCTCCCTGGTACCTTAGAAATTCCGTCATCCACCATAACATCAAACTTCCCAAAGTAAACTCCATAATCACCAAACCCATAACCTTCCTAATTAAAAGCGCACTCAACCACCCAAACCTCATGATCCAGCATTTCTATGACAATTCTCCCCATCTCTGTGCTTCCGTTGGCTCAAACGAACTCATCCTTCCCCCTGAATATTCAGGCACATCCTAACCCACCTTACCATCATAGCCGAAGACCACAATCTAATATATTCTCCAATAACCAGTGCACCGCCTGTCAACCCTCACCCACCCACGTCGTATGCCTCTCAAGTATACGAAAAAAAACCTGACCCATCTGCAAAAGCAAGTTAATCAATGGATTAACCTACGTCCATGTCTACCTTTAATTATACACACTTTTATAATCTTGTAACACATTATTATAATCTTGTATACACTTAGACAATTATTGTACCAACTAAAATCTTATGATAAAAGCTTTTATATGAAATTTAAAAAAGGCGCCCCAAGGATGTTTGAACTGAGTTTCGCCTGCAAGTCAACAATGAACATCGGTAAACACTGATCAACTTCTCCGCATGTTCACGCTATTCTTTATTTCTTTTTGAAGTGCATGGGATGCGTATCAGACTTTACCTCCACGTTGTTCATCCTGGGTCTCGCTAAATAGTATCAATCTTCAATTTCACCACACAACTCAGTCGAGTCTATTCACCCCTATAGTCGAATGTAAATAAACATAACATTTTCCGACTACTTCGAGGATTTGTTTGTTCTAATCAGTGCCTATTCAACTAGAATTGAGTTAGTATCACTACACGATGTATTCAACCCGTGAAATTGTCGATGTTTCACTCGTTTTAGGAGAGTGTAGGAGTGTATCATGCGAGAGCAGTTTCCTAATTGCCTACGTCAACCTTTTATTTTGTGGCTATTTTCCAGTAAAATTAGTGGTAACAACATGAATCATGGGCTGTCTGAAATTAACTCATGAAGACGAAAACGTTTAATGGGGGGTGAAAAATGAGGTTGCTATTTAAAAATTAAAGGACTTTGTCCTTTCAGTTTGCAAGCATGAGCTTAAAAGGTAAAAATAGTTCATACATCGAATGTCTCGCTTTAATGTTTTTCGTTATATGCCCCCCCTTCAAATATATTTGGCCGTACTGTTACAAATAGGACAACCTGTATATGAAACTTATAAATTATTTATAATATTTACGTTTAAAAAGCGATGTTATTGGTATTATGTTCGGTGGTAAATTTTTCAATGAAATGCAAAGTTTTATCTTTCCAGGTGCCTACAAGCCCTACTTTAAATGATAACATAAAGAAGTGTAATGAAACACATGCACCGCCTACTGGTGAGTTTTCGTGATAAACGCATATTATTATACTCATCAACTGAATCATATTACATACATCTCGTTTGAAACTGTTCCAGATCTGAGCGAAAGGTTGGAAAAGAGTGGAGAGTTGCCTCTGGACGTTCCAGAGTCTATTAAGGTAATTAACCAAGGAATAATACGATTGATTTAATGAACTAACATTAGCCATTCATGTTTACCTTGTCAAATTTGAAATTTATTGGCTAATATACATATTTCATATTAATATCCTTAACCGTAAATAACATAACAAAAAGTTTTACTATTCTTAATTACAAACGTAATTACAGTTTTTAAACTAGCTATGATCTAATAATTGTTATATTCCATCGAAACCGAGACATTTCTAAACAAACACCAAAGCAAGCGCTATCACACCGATACTGTAACAACTGACATTCTTTCACGTACCCGTACGCTTTTAAATTCTTCTTAATTTTCTATTTTTCTATACGCTATTAAAAACGACTATAAACTTTTCCTTAATTCTTAAAATGTACAAACAAGCATTTGCATCTAGGATTATCTTCTTTCTCTATCCGTAGTAATCTAGCCAATAGAATTATATTATTATTATAAGGTTTATTGGTAATCTGTCAGTCACTTTATGCACTATTTTAAACTATGTCAATATTTAAATGAAGTTCCCGTTTTTGGTCGAACGCTGCTTTAGAAGTTTTTTCTTTGTATTGCACAACGTAATCATTTCGCTCAAATTTTGCGTTCATCGATATTTGCACTGATTGAATTACTGTCCCATTTAAAATATTTAATGCGTCAGCCAACATATTAGCCACGAACTATTACTCTGATAAATATTCAATTTCAATAGATTATTATTGGCTATTAATTCCTACTTACGTGTTGTTTTCAATTTTATTGTGAAAGATGGCGTTGATTAATTACTTTATTTCAAGGAAGTTAGTTCTTATTCTCCGAGTATCCATCTCCCACGGGAGTTTCATTCTTAGACATGAAACAGAAGATAATTTATTTGAATTATTGTGAGATTAATATAATGAGAAGTGAATTAATTATTTTATCTAATAGTTAAACTTACTTTAACCATGCACAAAAAAACGGATTCAGAAAAAGACGAAATACACTAATTATATCTTTTTTAAAAAATAAGAATTGTTTATATTTCGAGTATTAAGTAATTTTGTTCATTTGAACTCAAAATGATTAAAAATTAGCAGAGATAGTTTCCTTAAAATTTGAGTCAGAATTGCATAGACACCAGTTCCATACCAAAATCGTTACGAAGCTACAATACCACACTTTCCAGTTTCTTCTTCCTAAAAAATAAATTCAAATAAATCTGTTTTGCAGTAACTGTACTTAATTTTAATAAATGTTGGCAAATTATTTGGATTAATTATCATCCGTTCACGAATATAATTAATATCAATCATCGACTAGAGAAACAATTGCTGATTGGCTGAAACAATTCGCTTATATTAAAAACAATGGTAATTATACTTAATTTATGAAACTTAATCAAACCCCCATATTGTACTGTAATATTTTGCGTTGTTAAATATTTAACATCGCGTTAATGGCAGTTATTTATTTTATTTACAGTGTTACATAAAATGTGTCGCAGAATCGGAAGGCCTCGTAAGTATATGTTGAAATCATATTAAAGTAACATAGATTACAAAACGTTGACATTTATGCTAGTTAACGTTCCATTGTTATTTATCTGTGTCCGTAGCTAAACGAAAACGGTACTTACGATCTGGAGAAATCTATTGCAATTATTAAAGAAGGGTTGAAGCTAACCGATCAGGAAATAGAACGCAGCAGAAACTTCATCGCAGAATGTAACAAAATTGGTAGTGGTGAGTATGCAATTAAATTATTAGAACCCGCAATACGTTTCTTAAAGCAGTCCTTTGTAACTGTTAGCTGAAAATAATTTTCTCAATGGGATTTTGACGTTCGGTGTTTTCTTAGGCGATTTTATTTCTAAAATTTAGTGGCACAAATATTTTCCGAGTCACTATCTATAAAGAGTAATATTTAAGTTATATGTTTACTTTGTCGTCTATTATTAATATTATAATTATTAAAGTAGTAACTGTAGGACTGGATAAAGTGTATAAATAAAATACTATAAAATTTATCTATTATCTATTAACCCGATTGCACATAAAAGATAATAATATATGTTAAACAAATACTTATAGTATAACTTGTCGTTGTTGTGGTATTCAGTCCTAAGATAGGTCCTCCATAATAACCTGTATTGCGCAAGCCTTTTTCTTTTTCGCATAACTACCACATCTCACATCCTCCAAAATCTACTTGGCGTATTCCATCCTTTGCCTCCTCTTCTGTTTTTACTCCACACACTTCCCTGCAAAATTAACATTATAAGACCCTTATGTCTTAAAACGTGGCCCATTAATATATCCATTCTCTTAGTCAATGTCCTTCATATTGTTCGCTCTTCCCCTATTCTGTTTAGAACTTTCTCTTTACTGATTCTATCCACCCACCTGATTTTCAGCATTCTCCTATAGCACCACATTTCAAAGGCTTCTACTACTTTCCTTTGCGCAACTTCTATCGTTCACGTTTCGCTCCCATATAACGCCACACTCCATACGAACATTTTTAGCAACGATTTCCTATTATTCACACTTATATACCCGTAAGTAAATTTCTCTTTTTCGTGAAAGCCTTCCTTGCCTGTGCTATATCCTACTTTTTATGTCTACTGTACTTCTACGATCCCTTGTTATTATGTTTCCCAAGTAGTAGAATTACTTAACTTCTATCAAAATATCCCTTCCCAATCTAACACCTTTTTATTCCACTGTTTCCCATACTACACTCGATTACCTTGGTTTTCCTTGTATTTAACCTCATATTAAACTCTTTCACCAGGACCTCATTCATGCCATTTATTATGGTTTCCAAGTCTTCTTCTGACTCCCCCATACTACAATGTCATCGGCAAAGCGTATGGATTTTATTTCGTCTCGTTGCAGTATGAATTATTTTCCATGTTCCGTTTTAACTTTCTTCATCGCCTTTTCTATTTATAAGTTAAACAGCATGGGCGACAGACTGCATATACTATATGTAACATATATACTTAAATACTTTCAGCTCGTCACACATTTATTTAATACACCTGCCACTTATCATTTATTAGTCTTACTCTGGCAAACGAGATGGTGCTGAGTTTGTTGACATTAATTTCCGCTTTATTATTAGCTCGACTATAGAGCCGAGGCCTTCCTGTAAAACATTGTATCTCTGCCGTTAACCTTCTACAGACACTGACATCTGATGTATATGTGCTCATATGCTAAAGAACATTAACTGATTCAGGAAGAATTACTTTTTTCGTAATTTTAAAAATCTTTACAGTAATAGTATTTAAATATTGTAAATGTATTTTCTATTTCGAAGATTTTAAACTGCCTACCTTCAAACGCGCTTCCTTTCTGTGAAGCAACACATATGTGCTATCCTCTTTGTAGCACACAATTCCTGACTGTAATGAAAAATATGCATCATCCTTAAAACCAAAAATATTAATATATCTTTGTGGTACAGTATCTCGTAGGCGTGCCGTTTGAAGCGTTACCCTTAGCGGGACACGTACGAACTGAAATATAAAAAAAACAGACAACCATTTAGTAATTACACATCTCATATTAAAATAGTTTATATTTTAAAACTAAAATTAAATTCGTACACTTTGCTTTGCATTTAAATGAAATCAGAGTCAAAGTTTATTTTTTGATTAACAGTTTGAAAGACATAAAAAATACTGCAGGAAAATACATAAAATTGCGTCATCATGACAATATTATTCTTAAAATTACTTTATTCAAAATGTGTTTGAAGGAAAATTGCTGTTGTGTTACACGTTTGTAGGCTTGACTTTAAAATATTCTGATTTTAAAAATTAGGCATTATTACATGTTATACGGAGCCAGAAAATTAGTATATTACGAGTCGCAGAGTATCGATATTGTAGTATAATTAGTATCTTACTTAGTTGTAATTGTGAAAGTTTTTCGGTGAGTGATGCAGCACATAACCTGAAAAAAAACTCACGAGCCGCCACTCTTCGTTTATGTCCACCAGTTTGTATTATTTATTTATGACATAAACGCTTTTCACTTACTGAAAAAGGTTTAATGGAAAATTTCAAGTACTCTGTCATGAAATGTCCGCTTGTTTCTCTAGAAAACAAAATTAATGTTATATAAAAGTATCGTCAATATTTTCTAGTTTACGTAATATGAAAACATGTTTTTTATACATTTATACAATAATGATATGAATAAATTTATTTATAAAATAGATATCAATCTACAAAAACGCCTAAGAAAATCTCATACATTTTCTTTCTCTACAAGGTACATTCCACTAAGATCCATAATGGATAAAATAAAGCATAATTATTAATTTGCTCAACGTTAAAATGAAATTATTTGTCCTCAGTTCTTTGGAGACATGAGCAATTAACAATACAATAGCATTTTAAATTTTAATAATAAACATTGCAGGATATATGATACTCAAATCATCTGCCTGTTGAAACTGGATGCAATATTTATAAACGTAACATGCTTTAAAAATATTAATGTGGTAACGTGACGTGGATATTGCGGAATTTGTGTTATTTATAAAGATAAAATACAATATTACGTTCGAATTTATGCAATATATAACGATAAATTATAAAATAAAAATATATTGAAATCAATGTTGATAGAGCAGTAATTTGCATTCGTAAAATTAATGAAAAGCGCGAACGTGGATCAAAAGCAATTACAGATAAATTCTAATAGCTCAAAGAAGTGTATATGAAAATAAATTGTAATTTCCGAAGGTTGTGGAGAAACCGTGAAAGAATGAACAAGTGTTAATAAAGAGAAGCGTTACTAGCTCATACTTAAAATAAGTTGAGTATTTTTTTAAAAGTTGACATTAACATTTTTATGTCGTTTGTTTCAGATTATAATGGTGACGAGAAATGCATGACTACGTACCTCACAGCCCGATGCATCCAGTCAAATTTATTATTACTACGCCCGAAACCGAACTGAAAAATTATTGTATCAACTATTGTAAAATAATTTAGATATTAAAGTTTATCATATCAAATATGTGTATATATTAATATCAAATTTTCTATTATCTGTATAAAAGAAATAAATCCCGGTTTTTCTTGTTTTTATAAGAGTTAAAAATCAAGCTACACTGATCTATAATAATTTTGTTAATTAGTAAGTCAAATAAACAAATATAGTTATAGAATAATATGCTTTAAAACAAAACAATTTGTGGAATTAAAAACAGTTATATTAGTTAATATGTGTTAATTTGTGTAGCTATTTTTAACAATTTATTAATCTAATGTGGTACGTGACAATCGCGTACCACAGTATTAATGTGCAGGAATCGAGATTATAATGGTATTAATAATTATATTCTGTTAGTATGATTATTTGTAACCAATATGGTAAATGTACTATAGTGACGCATTTGGTGCACACGGTTATTATTTATGCGAGTAAACTTTCCAGTAAAGCCATTTCATGTTTGAAAAGTTATAGGCTATTAATATTTGGAAAAAAATAGATTTTATTCTTTGAACGATACCTTGAAATGTGGCTTTAACAGCCATCAAGTCAAAACTTTGCTACGTCTTTAAAATTATAGAAATCATTATACAATTTTGGAACTGCTGCAGTAAACCCGTGATCTCTATCTTGGCTACGGTGAAAGCAGAAGTCCGTGTGAACATTGGCTGTACTCTTTAGGTCCCCGTCGCGGAAGTGAGGAAAGGGCGCATTTCCGGTTCTGCAAAGCCGATGATTCGACTGCGGAACACACGCAGTGAGAGGTTCCGATCTTCCTTGTGCCGCGGAAGCGTTCTATCATGTGAAAAGCAAAAGAGGGAGAAATGCGTTTCATCAAAGATTGTATCGACGCTGATATTTCTATTGAGGTAGAGGCGGAAGAAATGAAATATGACGAACGATGAAATTCTATCACGCGCGTTGGAGAAATATATAAAAAGGAAATAAGGGACTAATTACTAGCATTGCAGTCAAATTCGTGAATAACACGGAAGCAATGCACACATTTTATACCTTAATGAGCGGCCGTCAAAGAGGTGAAATTTTCATTAGTTATCTAAGCATCACTAAAAGCTCTTTTACTTTGAAAAAAAATGATAAAAATATATATAATTTTTTTGTTTCAGTTTCCTTCACTTTTTCAACAATATTATACTTAACGTTCCATTCTTTTCTCATAAATATTATCCAAAACTTATTAACTAGCACACTGTCATTTATTAATTAGTTGAACTCCTGCAACGTTTCCAAAGTACTCAATGGAACTAAACTGGACTCCAAAATTTCAAAAATGTATTCCCCATGCTGAGAAAATAAAACTGTACGAAAATGCATAATTACAATGAGGATATTTCTTGTTATTAGAACTAAAATGCGAGAGTGTTTACAATGATTACACGAGGAAACATCTTGCGAATAAAATTGTTGTTGACCATATAACATTCTTTTACTGGGAAGTGTGGAAGTACAGTTTTGTAGAAATATAAGAAAAAATGTATTATATAATCGTTGAGCAAAGATGATCTTTGAAAGTGGATGTAAATATAATTAGTATTTGTCAATTATGTTTCTACGTTAGTGAATATTTTTTTGTGCCTAAGAACAAAAAATAACATTGCGATGTTGTGATTGTTTTATTATATTTAAATAACGATTACAATTCGTTACACTGTAGCTAAGCATAAAGGGTAGTTAAGAAATTCGTATATATTATTAATATGATTAGCTAATTGAATTACACATATAAAGCTACCTGCGCGTAAGTAAATCGGTGTTACAGGTCGTATTACGGTATCAAGATTACGTCAAGTTCTATGGAGCTGAGCGACAGATTTGCAAATTGTCCTGCATAAATTCAATTTCCTGCCGCTCGAAAATTCTTTGAAAAAATGTATATTTTAGTTAAATTATCTATTACAATGTTGTTCATGACATTTCATTATCAGTTGTTTGTTATTATTAATATTTGGATGAGAAATCATTATGATTTGTTAGGGTGTTTGGTGTAACGACGTTGGCTGCATTGATCAATTTACATATTACTCGAATCACGCTATGAATGAGCGACTTGACGACCTTAAAATAATTTGTTACATTCATTGACCATTTAATATTATGTTTAGTAAAATATGTAAATTATCTAAGATAAATTGTTCTCTATCTGATTTTAAGGTTCTCACATGTCGAGGCACCTTCATCTCTTTTGGGAGGTGTATGTAGTGGTGTCGCAGACGATGGGAATCCCGTTGGATCACCCAGCCAACTACCTTCTCAAACTGGTGGAGGCATGGAGAAAACAATGCTGTGACCCCACAACAAACTCATTTCCCGTCATTCGAAAGGGCATGAGAATTGTTCCCAAAAGCCCATCCTACCTGATGCAGGTTTTCTAGGGTTTACCCTGCATCTCTTTTAGGTGAATCACCGGGTAGGGTCCTTAAATTAAAGCACGGGGTCCTAGTCATCTGTTGGCTACCTTCCTTTGCCTTCCACATGCCCCCTTTTCTATTCACTTATCAAAGTTTTCAAGTATCCCACTAGATTATTTACAGTTATTTTCTATTAGGTAATTTTATAAGATTTACTGATGATGCAGAAAGATATTTTGTTGTCACTGTCACCTGATTCTCAGAATGCAGTCGCAACTATTGTAACGAATAAACTTAATTTTGATTCGATCAGAGGTTATAAATCCTAACATCTCAGTACTAACCTCATTTAATTAAAATTTGGGTTGTTTTTATATCAAGTTATCTGTCGGATTATAAGAAATATTGTTTGGAGCAGTGGATGATGGATTCATCCATTTGGAAGTGCGTTTGTATGTAAGGAAACTGAGTTCATATTTATATAAAATTAGACTGGGTTCATAGAAACCAAAATTCCTTTTAGAGTAGATAAACTGTCATTGTAAATTGTCTGTATATTTAAAACAAGAGTTTGAAAATGTCAAACATGACATTCTCAAGAGTGAGTATAATATAAAAAATTAATGTGTACAATTATAAGTGATTCATTGATATTACTTAATTGCAGATTTTTAAGTGGTTAAATTTATTTGTACTTTAGCTGTTTCATTACTTTAAATTTATCATTACCTACTTAAATGTATCTTTTGATAAATACTTAATGAAGTTCAATAAAAAAAACCAATTTATTTATGAAACAGAGATAAATTATTCTGTTTTTAATTGTTCAGTGTGACAGGCTTCATAAGGGTGATCCAGTATATAGCTACTTTCCTTTAATAGTATAGGAAAGAATTTTGAAAGGGAGAATGCGAAAGATAGAGGAAGGCAGTCACGGTTGACTTGTGTCCCCAGGCTATAGTTTAAAAATCCTATCCGGTATTCACCTGAAAGACACGCAGGGCAAACCCTTAAAATTTGAATTTGTTAGACATTTATGTTCGCTTTCATTTTGTGTCGCCTTTCTAAAATCAGCTGTAGTGCACTGGATGTGTATGGCGGGCGAGTATAAACCCTTGGTGCAAAAAAAAACATCCTTATAATCACAATTTATGTTTATTAGAATATCTCTTTTTATGCATAATGTAAGTAATGAAATATTTATAAGTCATTAATAATAAAAATCTTTGTTTTGAGAGGAAGTAATTCAAATTATAATATAATACAAAAAACAGCACTAATGATTTGAAAACTATTACAAAATTGTGTTATAAATCGGTATTTGCCTAGTTAAAATGAGTTTGTTTAACTAAATAAACAGACTCTGAGCTTATAATGAAAAGTTCACGAGAAATAATAATTATATGGGCTACGACAGGAGAGGAAACTAAATTATTGTAAAATTTTGTTTTTTGGTCTAGATATGTTGTTACAAACATCTTACATGAAACATTCTGAATTTGGAGTGATATGTGGTCAGCGTATCAATTCTTCACAAGTCTTAATCCCAGTTTACGTGATCATGACGGCTCAAACTTCAAGATTCGATCTCCGGGCCTCTGTGTTACGAGGCCACTAGACCACGTGAAGTTATGATTACAGAAAATACTGGATATGATCAGCACCTGACCCCGTGTATTCCATGAGACTTTACGAGGTGAATGCGCGCATATGGCGTCCAGAGCCCCGGAGGGTTCCTCTCCGAAGGTGCTCACGCGTCTGTTGAAATCCGGCCGAGTGGAGTGAACCAGTGATTGCTCCGAGGCACTTCTCCTCCCGACCGGCTTGCAAGTTGCGGATTATGTTTCTCAAGTTGCATACGGCTCGCACACCCGAGTTTTTGACCTATTGGAAATGCATTCCGCCCGCAACGGCGGGAGTGCCCTCGGGGCCGCTGCCTTACCCAAGGGTTGGTGGCTTCAATTTCCGGGCCTGATCAGCCCCTACTCTTAGGTTACACATACCCAGGCACCGACTTGCTAGCACCGCCACCGTCGGGTTTTGAGTGCATGACATTGCCCGACAGAGTCCAACCCAATTGTGAGCAGAGCTGCCGCCCAGTAGAGCGACAGCTGGGCTAAAGCTCACCCCTGTCTACCTTTATTTTTCGCTGGAGGTTCAGGTCAACCCCGTATCGCGCTTTGAACCAGCCCAGGGAGCCTCTTTCACCCATAAGGGCCGAACGCTAAACCAAGATGGGAGAGAGTAATTCCCTACGACAGGTCGGGTTCAACCATAACGGCAGCGCTGGCACTTCCAGCCAATGGTAGCCTCTTTCCCCCATAGGAACCACAGGCGTATAACTCCGCTGACGGGGAGCACCACCCTGAGATTGGCATTTAAACTTCTCGCTTCTCCCGGTTCTGCACCTGGTTTCCGAGGCCAGACGCACCCCCTTCGGAAGTGGAAGCTAGCAGCTATCCCCTATGGATGATCTGCACAACCGCCCAATAATAGGGGAATTACACCCAGACAGTTTCATCATCAGATAGCTAAGTATGGCTAGCGATTTCCGTACTCGACACCTTAGCCCGAGGTCTTGAGATGGACTCAGTTACTAGAGCAACCGCGAGATTACTCCAACCCGTCGCAGTCCATCCCCCGTGCTCATAAAGGATACTAGATCCCAGCGAGCAACCCTGTTCCGCCCCCTACTATTAGGTTTCACATACCCAGGAATGACAGGCGGGACCCGACACCAAGGTACGCTGCTCTCCATTTATGCCGTGACCGATTAGATTACACAGGGGCACCGCGGGTAGGTTCGGTCGCCGACTTGAGGATGAAAGGCTGTACACACATCATCCCCCTTCCGCCCCGACAGCAGTGATATTTTCCTGGAATGGAGCTTTCTAATTACACTGACTGGTGTCTTGCTGCGAAATTTCATTAGTCCGACACGTGTCCTAGGGAATCATTTCCCCCGGGTTAAAGTAAAATAGTTATGTTACAGTGATGCTTAAGCGTTTAATGAAACGTGAATATAGTTTTATGGAAAATCGCACCCCATGGCTAGGTTCAATCAATCGCAAATAAAACCGTGGATATTCTTACGGAAAAATTGCAATATTAGTGTTGCGATCTCGGGAAGTCCTTGGAACAGGGTACGTAAATATATTAATAAAAACTTGTGAAACTTTAGCATATCTCAGTGCTGTCAAATTTCGAAAGCTTATTTAGTATCAATAGTAAATTTAAAAGTGTAGTGTTTTAATTAAAATTTATAGACTGTTTCGAGGCTCCGTGAAGGGACGCGTCAAGACTGAGCTGGAAAATTCTGAGGCAAAATTTTGCAACACAAATGAAAATTTAATTAATTAAAAAATTTGTGTTGTTATTTAAATAAACTCATCATTAACTCTTATGATTTTAATTAAATTAATATTACAGTTTTATTAATAAATATAATTTTACTTTTTACTTTAATGACTTCCAAATGTAAGGAAAAGTATGTATGAAAATTACTATTTAAATATATTTACATATATATACATACTCTGTACACATAACCACCAAACTCACAGGTTGATTATGTTAATAAATATAAATAAATATATATATATATATTGATTATGTTAATATATACATATCTTGGAGGAACAGGGCGCTGCGGGAGTTTTCTCGCAAGCGTTTGAGCCCAGAGTGACTGTGGGGCTCACCTGATCATGTCGGGAATGCCTCGCACTCTCTCTGGGTACTTTTTATCAAAGTTCTCACATGCCGAGACACCTTCACCTATTTTAGGAGGTATATGTACCGGGGTCAAAGACCTTGGGCATATGGCAAGAGCTGTCCGCTGATCCCATTGGATCAGTCGGCCAACTGCCTCCTGAAACTGGTGGAGACACGGAGAAGGCAATGCTGCGTCCCCACAGCAAACTCGTCTCCCGTCATTCGGAAGGGCGTGAGAATAGTACCCAATGCCCGACCTACCTGATGCAGGTTTTCTAGGGTTTTCCCTGCATCTCTTTAGGTGAAACACCGGGTAGGATCCTTAAACCATAGCCCGGGGGCCCTAGTTAACCCTTGGCTACCTTGCTCTACCTTCCGCATCCCCCCTTTTCAATTCCCTTCCTATGCTATTAAAGGGGAGTTGCCTGGATCACGCTCATGTAGCCTGTTAACCAAATATATATATATATATATATATATATATATATATATAATGTGATAAAAAGGGGGATTTGGCCAGTAATTGTGGCGTTATGAGGCGCAGTTCGGCCAACAACAATGGATAGTCGGCCGAAAGATTGTTTTTCCCCGCGGGGGAGGCCCGCTTTGCCTGTATAAAAAATGACGATGGTGAACCCCCGCGGGAAAAATGAGGGCGGGGAACCCCGAAATGTTAAGAAATAGGGGAAGTCCCGCCAGAAGCTTTATAAGGGAAGCCGATGGGTGGCTCGCGATCAGAGAGGGG